>APFE031600002.1:0-14656 GCA_000404065.3 Pinus taeda | reverse complement strand
TTCCCAACCACTCAAGATAAACCCAATTGACACAATTGAATGTTAACAAAATCAAATTTCTCAAAACTAGAACCTCTTTTTGAGTGCAAAACTTGAGGACAAGTTGGCACCTCAAGAGATTTTGATTCCTCCAGGTGCTTGGTAAATCGGAAGTTAAGATATATCTATAGTAGTTCTAAAAAATAATACTACTTATATCACATATAAATTTAATCCACGTATATAATATATATATATATATATATATATATATATAAATTTTAATTTTAAGTTTTATTATTACCATCCTAATAACATATTATTAGCATTTTAATGTGGGAATGAGATATTTTGTTATAACTACATTTACCAGCACCTGAAATGTTTTTTTATTATTAATATATTTTTAAATACATGCTAATATTATTTAACTATGTATATTGAAAATTTTTATTTATGTCTCACATTCAACTTTTTATTATTATTAATAATGATTTAAATCCAAAATATTTTTTTTTATGGGTGGTTCACCACTAGGTGGCCGACCAAACAAGCAGAGCGTAACCCCAAAAGTGTCAAGGAGATTTGACCTAATGACCTTCCAATTGGAGCGGTACTTAGCAATGGGTTTGGACTTCCAAAACATTAATTTTATTTCAAATTTTGAACGATTTAGATATCTCCCTTTTATTATGCTTTATCAAAATGTACATTGAACTTTTTATTTTGAATTAATCTTTTACTTTAATTATATTCTTTCATCTTCTTGTTAATTGAAATATTCTTTTATAATGAACATATTGTTTATTAATTATATTATACCTAATACTAAATAAAATATGTTAAATTATTATCTACATTGCCTTATTTTATTTTGTTTAATTATTTTATAAAAATTCAGCTGAAGTATCTTTTGAATACTTATTAATATTGGTGTCAGTTCCATACAATGGAAATCTAATTTGCATTGTCCTCCAATTTTCTTTTGAAGATGGTCGCGGATTGCTGGTTATAACAATCCCATTCCAGCATTCATAAGTACCAAAATAAGCACGTTTAATGTAATCAAGTAACGCATTACCATAAACTAAATTTAGAACAACATGGGCGGAACCATCGCTAGCGAAATAGATACCATAAACTAAATTAGAAAAACATGTAGCGAGAGCATTTGGTAGCGAAATGAGAATGCTGTGGGGCGTTGCTTCCGAAATTCGGAAAGCCGGTTGCATATAAAAGCCGCAACGTAACTAGCCTCTTCCTACGCTTCATCGCGTGGACTACCGTGGAAAGCCTGCCTCAACCTTGATAAGCACACAGCGTCACTTTGCCTTGGAAGATCGGTTCACTGTCAAAACTTGTCCGCGTACCTGTTTGGGTACCTGTTTATATGCTGTTTCCATATAAAGAATTCAGGAAAGTTACATTCAGTGATACGTGGTTTAACGGGGATATCTGGTTTAAAGGTAAGTTTAGTTAGGTGATAAGTAAAATTAATAAATTGTTGTTTAAATTTCATTGAGTATATTAAGTATATTACTTGTTATGATTTGGGTTCAAGGAATAGACTATTCATTCAAAAAATGAAATTGGATTCTGGACTTCCCTTAGATTAGTCAAAAAAAGAAATTGGATTCTGTACTTGCTTTAGATTAATCCAAAAAATTAGTGATTCACCATAATTAAAAAAAATAAAAAATTACCGATAGCTAGTTATATTATTAACCTTCCAAATTCTATGCTAACAATCTCAATCACCAAATAAGGTAAAGTACCATAATTACCATGATTATAAGGTAAAGTACCATAATTACCATGATTATAATGTAATTACCATAAGGTAAAGTAGAGTAACATGTAGCGAAAGCATTGCTAGTGAAAGTAGAATATCACTAAATTAGGATAACATGCAGCGAAAATATTATCATCAGCGAAACTAAATAGGTTGTAGCGTACTAGCGAAAATAGGAAACCCACTCCATAGGAACCCGCACGGTACCTCGCCTCTTCTTAGACTTCATCGCTGGACTGTAGTGGAAAGCCAACCCTCAATCCTGGATATGCACACAGCGGAACTTGCCTTATCATCGTCACCCCACACAATTCCGTCATATCCAGCAGCGATGGATCACCTTCAACTGTCCAGTCAAAAATGTGCATCAGCTGAGCCAATGCGAGTTCAATTGTGGGAATAGCCATGGGGGCCCCTGGGCATCCTCTCCTTCCTGCCCCAAACGGTATCATACGGAAGTCTGATTGATCTGCTAAATTCACATGTTCCTCCTCCATGAATCTCTCCGGCTTGAATTCCGAAGCATCTGCCCCCCACACGCTGGGATCCCTTCCTATAGCCCACACATTCACCATTACCATTGTTTTCTTTGGGATATGGTATCCTCCTGCTGTTACAGCCTCTACAGATTCATGAGGAACACCCAGCGGCACCGCTGGGTATAGTCTTAGCGTCTCTTTCACTACGCAGTGGAGGTATTTCATCCTTACTACATCGGATTCAATCACTTGGCGATGTTTGCCCACTATACATTCGATTTCTTCCTGCAAACTCTTCATGGCATGTGGATGTCTGAGCAGCTCACTCATTGCCCATTCTAACGTAGTTGACAGCGTGTCCACAGCAGCTACCAACATGTCCTGCACAGATACGAATTCAATTAATGCAAGAAATTGATTAATTTAACTTAAAGAATGATGATAAAAAATGATAATAGAATGGACGAGGGCGGAGGCGGAGAGACACACAAGAACAAGAGCCTTCATAGTTTCCCGTGTGATTTTGGAGTCGGCCTCAGCTTTCTCGAGCAGCACATCCACGAAATCTTTGACGTGAGGCTCTTCGTCTTTCTGGTGACTCGCGGCCATGCGATGGCCAACATGGTCATCTATTATTTTCTCCGCAAATTCATCGAATGCTTTATGGATTTTGTTCATGCGTCCCTTGAGTCCCTGCAGATCAAGCCAATCCAAATAAGGAATAAAGTCTCCGATGTTAAAAGCTCCCATCGCAGTCATCAGGTCTACTAATAAATCCTTCAAACTCTTGAAATCACCACCCAAACTATCGCCAGGAAATTTCCTCCCCGCCAGTATCCGCCAAACTATATTGGAAGTGAGAGTAAAGAGGCCCTTGCTAATATTGACACCAATTATTCCGCTCTCACTCTCCTCCCAAATTGAACGGATCATCGCAGATACTTCTTCCTCTCGCACGTGCTTGAAGGACTCAATTCTTTTGGCATTCAGCAATTCTGTTACGCATATTTTTCTCATTTCCCTCCAGTGATCTCCATACGGGGCGAAGGCCACATCTTTAGAGTTGAAAAACATTAATCTCCAAGCGGCCCTTGGAGGTCGGCTAGCAAAAATCAAGTCATGAGTTTTGAGAAACTCTTTGGCTATCTTAGAGGAAGAGACAACGACGGTAGGTACAGAGCCTAAGCGCAGAAAGAAAATGGGACCATATTTGTCAGCAAGGCCTTTAAGAGCACGGTGAGCAGGCGGTATCAGTTGGAAGAGATTTCCGACGATTGGCCATGGAAAGGGTCCTGGAGGCAATCGAGCCCTAACCCTTCTCTTATGCAATAAGAAGATGAAAAATAAACAGGAAAACAAACCAACCATAGCTGCTGTATTAGCACCTTCAGAGCCTTTCGCAGGCAGTGAGAGGAACACAGATAGAGGCAACATATGGAATTCCATACAAAACACACCTATGTAAGTGATATGATGATTGCAATGAAGAAGCGTATGGTATTTAAAGCCACCATATGGTGTAACAAAGCTCAGATAATCCCGAGATAATCCCGTTAATATGCGTGAAGGTAAATGGTAAGTGAAATAATCTTACTGCAAATAGTACTAAATTTCAGATAATTCAAACCCTTGCACAGATCTAATCTGGGACCAGGAGATAATAATAAATTATTATTAATAGTGAAGTGCTTTGTAATCTAGTATAATTTAAATGGTAAAAGTGAAGCGGTTTATTAAGTTGCGTAGTGTATAGGGTTTGAAATACCCCGGAGCACCGAGTCAGTGAGCTTTTCGCGTGCTGCACCATCGCCATGGCCCCACAACGGGTCCCGAACTCGACCTTCCTCTTCCCCTGAGCTAACGGTGTTTCAGAAGCTTGTAGCTGCAGGCAATAAACTTCCAGCTAATGAAAACCAGCAGACGTTTGTCAAAAGAATGGAAACCATCTCCAGAGTTGCCTTGCCGACTAAAGAACCCTATAGATCGGCTCTGAACCTAGCAGAAGGAGGGCTTATTGGGCAGTTCACCATGTTGTGGCCCTCGCCTAAAGTTGTTGATGTGTGGGTGCAATGGAACTGGCAACCTCTTGTTAAAGAAGGAATCAAAAGCCATTTAGTCGAAAAAGGCTTCTTTGTGTTCATATTTGAATGGATAGAGGACTGGAATCTCATATTTAGAAGTGGCCAGTATTTCATGGGCCCTCACAGTATGTACCTGAACCAATGGACCCCGGATTTCGATCCATCTAAGGATGTTCCCTTGGCTATCCTCGTCTAGGTATGCCTACCACATTTACCTCTACACTGCTGCAACCCCAAATCCCTAGAAACCATAGGGAATAAGCTTGGAAAATACATAAATCGTGCAAAAAGGAGGGATCAATACTCTTGCGCGAGAATTTGTGTAGAAGTCGACCTGGAGGAAGGCCTCCTTGAAGCTATAAAGCTCATGGCGATTGATTGGTCTCACATTCAAGTGTTAGATTACAAGCAACTCCCGTTTAAATGTCGGCATTGCCATGGCTACGGGCACTTTGCCAAGCACTATAAAAAGAAAACAGAGGAGGAGGCCAAGAACTCGAAAGGAGAACAATGAACTCAGTCCATAAATCAACATTAGCTAAAGAGAATAGCTAAACCAAAGGGAAAGGAGTGCCCACGGGGAGTGGTGCTCCACCCATGGTACAAGGGGAGGGGAGCACGGTCCCTCCAAAAGCAGACATATCCAACAATCCCGTTGAAATACTCAGTACATCAGAAGAACTCCTAGCTCCAACAGATGAAGAGGCTGAACAACAACCCAATACTATGGATGAAGATAAAAGACAAGAGGAAACAGGCCCTCTCCAAACTGGAACTCCAAGAGGTGTCTCTAGCCCCCCATCCTATGTAGAGATGACAAGGAAGAAGACTCCAAAGGTTTTTAGATCCTCGGAAGATATGACATCCGAGAGGCCTTCGAAAAGAGTTGGGAGGAAATCTCACAGAGAGGCAAGGGAAGAAGAGGCAGAGAGACAAAAAATGCAAGGCAACTAGCCCACAATTGACATGTCCATCAGCGGAAATACTAGAACCAAGCCTCCCAAGGGAAGGTCTACTCTCCCCTCTGCTAGTAAATAATACAATTAGTCTCTTGGAATTGCAGAGGCCTAGGGAATCCCTTAAAAGCTGAAGTTGTGAAGAACCTTTTGAAAATAGAATTCACTGAGATCCTCATGCTCCAAGAGACTAAAATAGAAGGGGATGCCCTTCTTGATCTTAGCAAGGTAAAATGGAAAACAAAAGCTAGAAAAGCAGTAAGTGCAAGGGGTTCATGTGGTGGGCTTCCCACCCTTTGGGAGGAAGACAAATTTCATCTCGAGAGCTCCTTCCAAATGCATCACTGGATTTACATTGAACTCTGGCACCTTGCAAGTAAGATCACCTTCGCACTATTTTATACTTACGTCTGTGTCCTCTATGCAGAAAAGAACAACTGCTGGCAAACCCTGTTTGATTTTCTTGACGCTTACTCCCCCAAGAATATAACTCTAGCAGGAGACTACAATCTAATCTTCGAACCAAAGGAAAAAGGAGGAGGAATCAATAGCAGGGACCACCTTCTTCCATTCATGGAAGACCTAGTTCGACAATGGGACTTACTGGATTTTAAGCCAAAAAAAGGGCTCTACACTTGGTCAAATAACAGAGATGGGGCAGAGCATATATTAGCCTGTTTGTATAGATTTTCACTGCAGAGCACCTTCCTCTCCAAAAAGAAGATTATCTCCACAAAAATTCTACTAATGTTGACTTCTGATAATAAACCCATTCTTTTTCTGTTCGAAGAAGAGGAAAAACTGGGGCCCATCCCCTTCCGGTTCAACCCTATCTGGTCAAACAGGGAAGGGTTTATGGACACAGTCATGAAGGCCTAGTCCATCCCTGTTCTTGGATCGCCCAGCTATGTGTGGGAACAAAAACTAAAGGCCACGAAAACAACCTTGAAAGAATGGAAAAAAATTCCCTCAGATTCCCCCACTAGGCTTAGAAAGCAGAATATCGAGCAACTACTTGATTTGCAACTGGACATGGAGCTGCAAGATATTACCCATTCAGAATTTTAGAATGAGCAAGAATTCCAACTCAGCACTCTTCGATCATTCAGAGTGGAGGAAGAATCCTTGAGGCTCAAATATCATAATCTATGGCTTATGTCTGGAGACAAAAATTCTGCCTTCTTCCACAAGCAACTTCGAACTCATCTTTCTAGAAATCACATTGCTAAAATCACCTCCCCAGATGGGGTTGTCCTCAAAGGCACAACTTTGGTAAAAGAGGCTGCAACCTCTCCTTTCCAGCAGTTGTACAAAGAAGAAGGTGCAGACATTGATGAGGAATCACCAGACTTTCTCACTCACATTCCAAGAATGGTAAACGAGGAGGATAACTCAAGACTCCTAAAGCCCTTCTCTAAAGATGAAATCATCAATGTCATCTGGAAGATGGAACCAGACAAAGCTCCAGGACTCGATGGGTTCTCCATTCATTTCTATAGAATTTGCTGGGACATCATCAAGGCTAATATGTTTCGAATGATCAAAGGCTTCCTCCAAAAAGCCAAAGTGGGAGGAATCACAAACTCCACTTTCACAACACTTATCCCAAAAGAAGCGAACCCTGTGGCTTTTGATCGTTTTAGGTCAAATTCGCTATGCAATGCATCCTATAAAATTCTCTCCAAGATACTTGCGAATAGAATAAAGCCGCTGGTGGAAAAAATCATCTCTCCCAACCAAGGTAGGTTTGTTAAAGGCAGTCATATCCTGGACAATGTGATCCTGGTGCAGGAAATCATTCATTCCAGCCACCAACGTCAAGAGCAAGGCATGCTCATTAAGCTGGACATGTCGAATGCCTTTGATCGAGTAAGGCATTCTTTCCTCCTCCAAATTCTTTCCTCTTTTGGATTTAGCTCTGATTTTATAAAATTGATTAAAGCATGTATAGGAGACCCTTGGATAGCCCCTTTAGTAAATGGTAGGCCTGCTAACTATTTCAAAGCCTTGAGGGACATAAGTCAAGGTTTCCCACTGTCCCCCTTCTTGTACATTTTGATGGCAGATTCCCTAAGCCAAAAGATTACAACAGAGAAGTTAAATGGGACACTTCTAGGCATCAGGGCGACAAAAGGAACAAACCCAATGAACCATGCCTTGTTTGCCGATGACTCTATACTTTTGGGAGGTGCCTCCATTAAAACTGCAAGGGCTTTTAATGATGTTATTCAAAGCTTCTGCAGAGTTTCTGGAGCTCTGGTCAATAGGAGGAAAAGCATCGTGTATGGCTAGGTGGTAGATCAGCAAACTATTCTTTGAATTTCTCAAGCCTTGGGCTTCATGGGCTTCCCCTCTTGGGGCAAATCCAAGTACTTAGGCCTGCCTTTAACTCTGGGAACTAGCAAGGCCCCTCATTAGATGAAATTATCAGCAAAATCAAGGCAAAAATGACTGCATCAGGCGCCGAGTGGCTTACCACAACTGGGAAGCTTATCCTAGTAAAAGTTGTTGTCTCCTCCCTTCTAATCTATCAGGCCTCATTTCTTTTAGCTACAAAAATGATCATCAAACAACCTTCTAAGTTGATTCGAAATTTCCCGTGGCAAGGAGGAAAGGGGAATACAAAAAAAATCACTTAGTAAGCTAGGACATTGTGAAAAGGCCACTATCAGAAGGCGGACTTTAGGTAAGAGACCCCGGGTTGGCCAATCTGGCTTCGGGAGGAAAGATTCTCTCGAAAATATTCTCAAATCATTGTCATCCTGTAAGTCAAGTTCTCATTAAAAAGTATTTGCATGGGTTCTCAATAAATAATATTGATGAAGGAGCCTCTTGCAAAGGAACCACTCCATGGAAGCTATGCAGCGGAGGCTGGGAGTTCTTTAAAGATCACCTCTACAGAATCCCTGGAAATGGAAAAAGAATCAGAATGTGGGAAGACAAGATCATGGGCCTCCAACCCCTCAATTCCGCCCCTGAAATTGTAGATCTGCATGACTGGTTCACTCAACATAGCATCCACAAGCTGGCTAATATTTCTTCTTGGGGCTCTCATGGCAATTGGATTGACTGGGCTTTCCATCACCTCTTAGATAGGTTGCATCCTCAACATCACCCCTTCTTTGCTGTGATCTTGGGTCTGGTTCTTGTGCACCTCCATTCAAGGGACAAATGGGGTTGGCGGAAGACAAGTGCTTACACAGTATCGCAAGGCTTTGCAGCTCTCCAATAACATAATTCATAGATCCACTCTCCTTCGCTTTGGAAGCACGTATGGGACCCCTTTGGGCTCCCAAAGATTAACTTCTACTAGATTCTCATGCATAGAAGGGTCCTCACAGGAGATAACTTAGTGAAACATGGAAATATCGGACCCCATAGATGCCCTCTCTACTGCTCGGCTTTGGAAACACTTTAACATCTGTTCATTGACTGCCCCTTCACACAAGAAGTATGGATGCAGACAATGCTCAGGCTCAATGCTCAAATCCCAGCGCAGCTCTCAGTAGTTAATCTATTTGCCTCCTAGAAAGGGCACTCCCCTCACGCATTGAAGAGAAAATCTACATGGGCCAAAATCTGGTACGCAATTCCAAAATTCATTTTCTGGGAAGTGTGGTTAGCTAGGAATGAAGCCATCTTCAAGAATAGATTACGATCTTCCAATGCAGTGGCTGCCAAAGCCAAAGCATTGTTGTTGTAAACAATCGAGAATCAACCTCATAAGCTAGACAATGTGCTCCTCCTTGAAGAGATTAGTTGGCTCGATGAGTCTCTGAGGCTTGCCAGCAATAAAAGGAACCCCTTTCAGCCTTGCCCCACTCTAGAGTGGTGGCTTTGGACCTCTGAATTGGATTTTCAAAAGTGGTGGAAGAAACAGAGAAAAGTTACGATATTCTTCGATGGAGCCTCCAGAGGAAACCCGTGGATATCAGGAGGGGGGGGTGTAATCTACTCCCCGGATGGGCACAATAAAGACAACTTCAGTTGGGGCTTAGGACAGAGCACTAACAACCAGGTAGAAATCCTAGGACTTCTCAAAGCATGCCAGCTTGCTTAAGGGAACGGAGAAAAAAACCTCTAAATCTTCGGGGATTCAGAAATCCTGGTACAAATCTTAAACACAGGTGATCATATCAATAATCCAGCGCTCAACAAGACCCTTTGGACACTCAAGAAAGTGCTACAAAACTTCACTACCAAGTCATTCTACCACATCCTTCGAAATATTAACAAGGAAGCGGACATAAGGGCAAACATGGGATGTCTCTTAGCCCAAGCAAATCTTTCAAAGAATGATGAAGCATCAGTATGGCACCCTATTCCATAAGATAGAATTCCGAGCTGTGCAAGAACAAGGCAATGGTGGCAATGATATCCTTGCTACGCCTTGCATCTGGCAAAGCAATTGTCTCCATGATTTCCAAATAACTGACACAGGCAACACACAATCGATCTAATCACTTCTGAGTGCTGATGAATGCATGACCCTTGTCACGACTCTGTTTCACCATCACAATCAGGACCACATTTCGTGCCTATCCCATTCAACACGACCATTACACACCTATGCATTCAACATATAAGCAAAGTGATAAAACAGGGGATCAACAAATTTTTTCCTTGAAGGCAGAGGAAATCAGATCTAATGAGTTGAAGGATTTGATTCTGGGCACCTTCAGGTTTCAACTCTTCCTATCAGAGAGAAACTGAATTGGATCACAAGTTGTTTCCCCTCCTTTTTTGAGGCTTTTGTGTATCATCTAAGGTTCCGTATGTAACTACACCAAAAACTAATGCTTAAGCTTGTTTTTCATCGCATGGCCAATGGATTCATTCGGATTTTGTTGATGCACTGTCACCTGGAAGCAAACTACTGAAGCACTATGTAATAGTGGTTATTAAGGCCCTGGCCCAACCTTTCATCACTAATAGTGGTTGTTAAGGCTCCGGCCCAACCTTTCATCACTAAATAAAAATTAATCGCTCTTGTTAAAAAAAAAGTGAAGTGGTTTATAATAATTTCTTTTTAATATTAAAATATTTGGTAAAGTAATATAATAATAATATTTATATATATTAAATTAATTATTAATAATTACTAGATTAATGATAAAGATTAAATTTCCATATAATAGTTTACAATATGGTTAGTAATAATTATTAAATTTCCCCGGATGCAGGTGGCACTAGGGAATTAAATGACCCTCATGCAAATTAACACCTCCAGGTACTGCCAGCTGCAAAACAGCGTGGCCTCCCAGATCTTCAGCTCATGCAGAAGGAATGTAGTTATGAAGGAAGGATATTGCAGGATTTTTGCATTTAAGAAGTACACGCTTCAAGGCAGCATGGTGATGGTTATAATCATGCCGACCTCCTGTGCCCAATTCACCCCCGGTGCTCAGTCTTACGGCTCCAGGCTTTGGTTTAAGGTGTGTTTTGAAGTTAAGAAGAAGCTTGCAAACAGAAACAAGCTCTAGGCAGGCTCTGTTACTCTTTGGGATTGTTTCGAATGCGCCAAGGCTCTCTACAGAGGGATCAGACCGGTGATTCAGGGTAAGCTGTCCAAGGCTTTTGTGTTTAGAATTGTTTGTGTTGTTTTTCCGTCTCAAGTCTTCTCCGTTTGTGTTACCTGGTCTCTGGTTCACTTCGCCCACTCCCCTGCTCCTGGCCCTAGTCTCTTTGGTTTCTCTGTGTCTTCCCCTTCGCTTGTCAAAATGAAGCACCAAAGCAGGCGGAACCACTCTGGGGGACGCCAAGGCAGTGACAAACGGCCTTCTGTCAGTCATTCGGTAGACCTTGCTCATTCGCCCATTAATCTTACCTCCTCTCAAGAGGATTCGCCTCCCTCAAGCCCTGGGTGCAAGCCTATTCCTAACAGTGCTTTCCAAACAATGCATTTCAAATTTCAAAGTAATTTGAACAGGCCTCTGATTACTACTCACATCACTATTATCCTCTCGGAAGAAGAAAATCAAATCTTCCCTCTATCTTGCATTGCGCCCAATCCTTCTCAAAGCAGTGAGCATTCCATGGATGAGGGAGATCAGGAAATTCGGCAAAGGGACAAGCTTGGTCAGGAGAACATTCAGCCCATAAGCATTCCTCCTCTGGAGGACATTGGCCCAATTCTTAAGGAAAGGGACATAGGCACCACCAATCTCGGCCAAGCGAACCCTATCAGTGAGACGGCTGGCAATGCGAATCTTAGAATTGGTAGCGCGTGTCGGGATGTTGAGAAGACTCTTGGGGAGGATACAGAAGCAGATTGCCACCTGTGATCGCACTTCTCCTTTTTGTTTTCGGTTTTTGCTCAGATGGCCACCTCTAGGCTTTTTGCTCTCGGTCTGGCTCGGCTTTGTCAGTCTCAGGTTTTGGCTTCCTTCTGAGGAAGTGTTGGTCCTATTACCGGATGGTCTGCTCAGAAACTCTGCTTATCTGATTCCGATGTATCTCTCTTCTTTCTACAAGTCTATGTCTGGGTATAATGTCAGTTTGTTAGCACTATGTAATTGCTATCCCCAGTTTCTTTTTGTAACGGGGCAGTTCTGCTACGTTGATGGCTCTCGGGCTCTGACCCCTATAGCCTCAACTCCATGTAAAATTATTTTGCTTTACAGTTAATAGAATTTAGTCATTGCAGAGAAAAAAAAAAAAATTATTAAATTTAGTTTAGATTTTTTTGTTTTTTTTTGTTTTTTAATACTGAATGTAGTTTATTTTTAAATACGCAGATAATATAATTGTGTTAATGTTAAAATTATATAGTTTATTTTTAAATACTCAAATTATAAAAAGAATTATCTCAAAAATGATATTAAGTTAAATATTAAAGCTTTTTAAGATTTTATATTTATAATGGTCATTTTGAAGAAGAAGAATTCATTAATATTGATTTGGTTTATTGGATTTTAAGAAGATATTTAAGTATTCATAATTTTTTAACATTTCAATATTAGAAAATCGTAGACAATGTAACAAAATCACTTTTCATCTTTAAATCTCTTAGTGTAGAAAAATTGAAAGACTCTTTCATTTATGGTATTTTTAGAATTGATCAACTCTAAGTTTCGCCATAAAGTTCATGAGAATTTGTTCTTATTTTAACAATGTTCATTTTGTTTTAACATTACTCAAAACAAGAAAAATATTTTTTAATTTTTGAAATTTGGTTTGATCATACCTCCTTGTAATATCTTATTTTTCCCTCTAACTCTTCCATAATATCTCCTTAAATTTTGAAGTAATAACAATTTTAATATTATCTTTATTCTACAAAATAATCTCGTCCTTTGTCTAGCAATGGTGTAACCAAGGTTAGAAATTTGGTTAGGGTTAGAAGCAATTTTAGGAAACCTCTTGGCTTCCATGTTGTTTAACTTCTTATATACAATATACCTAATCTTAGCCACACTTTCTAGAGAGAAATAATTTCTGCAATCATGAGGATACTAAAGGGAGTATTACATTTAATATTGATATTTTAAGTTATAAATTGCATTTTGACGTGTTGTATCTTCCTCCATTAATTTTGGCAGATATTGCAGCCCTAAACTTGACATAGTCCATATAAAATAATATGAATCACAAGAGTCTCAAAGAGGAATTTCTTTTTATACCATATCCAAAAAAATGTAAAATTATAATTGTTTTCAACCCCATAATAAGTTTTCTATCCTCCATTTATTCTTTTATCACTAGGCTAATACCAATTGAGATAATGACTAATATATATTTTAAAATATTTTACATTGGAGTTTCTTAGTTATTATCATATATGAAAGCATCATTTGTGATTTTTTTATATTTAATTACCATGAATTTAGTTTTAATGGTATTAATAGTGATATTCAAGTTTGAAGCAAACATTTGGAGGACTCCTAGTTGCTCTAGGGTCAACCCAACATGTATTTTCCAAACACTAATAATTTATCAATGTATATATTATTTCATGACCAAGGGTTATTTATAATTTAATAAAAAATTTAGAGTGGATAGGCATATAGAGTTAAAAAAATTATGAAACATATTGCTAAGTATGAGCTAGATGTGAATCTCATTTAGTGTTCAACTTGAATCTAATAAGCTTATATTGTATGATATTGTATTTATTTAAATAATGGTAGTGAATTACAACATTTTTGGATATTGAATAATATGAAATAAATTACTTATAAAAAAATAGCAAAACATCTAAAATAATAAGAGAGAAATAAAATAAAATAATAAAAGAAAAATAAAATAAATATGATTAAAATATGAATATTATAAACATATACTTGTATACTATAATAATATATGGTTAAAGAAAATATATAATGAATGAAATAATATTATTAATGTCACTCTGTAATAAATATATTATTAAATTTAATTTTAATTTTCTAAATATGCAAGATAACTGTCATCATATTTTTCTATCTTCTATTCATAAAGAAAAATCTCTTAAATGGAAAATTATTTTCATTTTTTTTAAATATATCATATTTCTATTTTATTTATCAATGAAGCACAAATCCCTTAATATACAAAACTATTTTCATTTTTTTTTCAAATACATCTCAATGGATGCATGATAAGTCTACATTGAATCATATTTTTATGATTAATGGTTTTTCAAATATAATGTATTAAGGACATGTTGAGTTTTTTCTAACATTTTTCAATACTATATGAGAAAAAATATATTAATTAAATTAATATAAAAAGGAAATTAATTTTTTTTCTTTTTCTTTTTCTTTGTTCTTTCTCAATGTGGTTCTTAGTCCACGAAATATTTGTATCAAGAAGATCTACCGAAAAGGATGATATCCTACCATCTGAACCATGGAGCCTGACCTCTAGAGTGCAAAGATAATTCAATTAGTGATTCTAAGAAGACTTGACCAAATAAGATAACACTCAAAACTAAAATCACCTTATATTACTTTCTGTAACTATTAACTTTATATCTGACAAATGAAATATATTTAAAATTTACATAAAACCAAATCACCATATCCAATCATTTGTTTTTTAATTAAAATAGTGTATAATACTTTATCTAAAAAAACTTATCAAATAAGATAATCCTCAAGACTAAAATCACCTTATATTACTTTGTGTAACTATTAATTTTATAGCTAACAAATAAAATTTATTTAAAATTTATATAAAACCAAATCACCATTTGCAATCATTTTTTTTTAATTAAAATAGTATGGTACTTATCTTTAGATCTTTTGACATAAAATTGAAACCATTCTAAATCAACATTAGAATGGTGATGATTATTAAGATCTGCTTAAAGTGAATTTAGTTTACTATAAATATAAAATGAAAAATTAATATCCGTTTAAACTAAATTTAGTCTATCATAAATATAAA
>APFE031599996.1:21377-71066 GCA_000404065.3 Pinus taeda | reverse complement strand
ATTAAAAATTAAATTTTAAAATAACATTTATTTTCTTTTGAAGTAAAAAATGTGAGTTTGACCACGGGGCTTTGGATTGACTGTGAATGGGTGCAATGTTAAGGCACTTCTTGCCATAGGTTAGTGGTTCAAATCCCTCATGGGTGCTTACCTACCAAAGAAAAAAAAGGGCAGTTTCTTTTGTAGCAAAAAAGACAAAATTTTAGAGTTAAAAAAGTAATGGTGGAATTTAAAATCTCAATGTGTAAATTTCTTTCTTCAAAGTGCACATACTATGAACAAAGTTAATGCTCAAATTTGAAATGTCAATCTTTATATTAGTGACTCACAGTATCCTAGTGGGTTTGAATTTACACAATTTCCAAAAAGCTATGAAAGTAGTTATACATAATTTTTTTGCTAAATAACAAAATTGTCAAAATAGAATTTGGGGATAAGTTCTTAAATAAGAAAAAAAATTCTTAAAATTCATATGGCTTAATAGCATTTTTCACTAATAAAATAAATTTTTTAACTAATAAATAAATGTATATAGATTAATAACCATCTTCATTAAAGTCATATGGATTAATAATCATCTTCATATAACTTAAAAAATAATTAATTTATATTATTTTCTAAATACTTTTAGTTTGGAAAATTTGAATGATAAATATATAAATAAAATATTTATTTCAAATTTTGAGATAACCTATTTTTTTCAATATTTCTAAGAGCCTTGCAAAACTCTAGGAGTATGAAAAATCTAGCCACTAAATCAATGTGCTTTTTTAAGTACAACCAATTAGTTATTGAATTAAAACAATGAGGTAGGAAACACACATTGGGTTTACCAATAATATTTTGATCTATACAAATATATATTAATATATGTATCTGTAAATTCTCTAATTATAATGAATTTATTATTAGATATTTCTATATATTGCACTATATATTAACCCCCACAAAATTTTTCTCCTTATTTAATGTAACCTCTGACCACTCTAACCACTATAATATATAAAATATGTGCCCCTTAACCAAAAATCATTATGAATGTAAAAACACTAATATGACCCACAACCACTAATTTAGTGTGATCAGTCATACTCTTACATAATTACAAACCCTTCCATAATACAACCTCTAACCACTATTACTATTAAAAAACAATGACACTTGATAATTCTTAAGGGACTAACTCTAAAATTAATTAAACCATAGTGCACTACAATCTTTAAAACACAATCAATTCTAGAAACTATAACCCCTAGTACACTTCCCAATCATGAAATTGTAATTAGTGAAATTTTGCAACACACATCAATTTTAATATCTAACACATTAACTATAGCACTAAAACTATGTTTTCTATGTACTTAAAGTGGCGTAACATAGTGATAAATTTGAGTGAAGTGTAACTCAAAATTCAATTCCATAATAAAGGAATATGATAAATGTTGTGTATTTTGGAGATGATATTTTGATTATGGATATTGACCCAAAAATCACTTTTCATTTGGCAACATATCGCAATGGTTTTGATTATCGATATTGACCCAAAATGATTTTTTCGTGAGTCAACATATGATAATGATCTTGACGAATACTCGCATTTCATCCATTAGATGATACAATGATGGTGTATATTTTGTAGATCATTTAAGTTCTTAATGTTGGTGTCTAAAGTTCATTTCAACTATTATTCCTTCCATCAATTAACATTAATCAAGTATAGATATGCTTTTTTCTATATTTAGTTATATGTATTTCAAAATTATAAAATTTCAAAATTGTGTATTTCTATATGGTTTTTTTCCTATTTTCACTATTCAATGCAGTACGAATAATACATATTCTTTATTCGGTTCCTGTTTAGTCATGTTTATATTATTGTGTTAAATATATGCATTGTTAAATCAAGCTTTTGATATCTCAATATTTTTTTTTTTCTAAATTTTTCCTAGTGAGAGAGAGTCATTTTGCATGAATAGGGAGAGTCTCTAACATTAAACTGAGTATTCTACAATAAATTGGTCAAGTAATAATGACAAGAGAAATGTACAACCAGGAAAAACACATTGGTGACATGCTGAATATGAACCAATATGAATGTGAAAATTCTAATAAGTCCATTTGGCTCCCCTCTTTAATAATTTGGCTACACATGAAACAAACCTCACTAATTAGTCCTCCAAAAATATTTAAAATTCTTCCAATAGAGGGAGAGCACCTCAACACATACAAACAATGTTTCCTTCCTTATCGCACATTCAATTGTCCCTACAAATAATTGAAGTTTGGTATGTTGACTCTTTAGACGTAGACAAGCAGGAGATTATGTATCAGCCTACAATTGACCAAATATATATATGATCAGTTAATAATCTAACATAATATCCCAATTCCACCACAAGCTTGAGAAGAACAAGGGGATATAGTTTTACTCCTTCCAGATGTTGAAAAAGAAGAAGAAAGGGAAGCATAATTATACACAACCATTTAAATTTGACCTCTTAGTACCTGTGACATAATCTCATAAGAATATTGCATGATAAGACTTAGGGAGTTGGAAAACAACAGGATGTAAACTTATACAATAAATTTGAATGAAATATTTCTAGGTATTCAACTAGAAGATCCACAACAACAACAAAATATACACACAATTACATGAAATTTTTTTGAGGATACACTATAGAGGGTTATTGATAAATTAATAAATATATTTTAGAAAAAAATTAAAATATATGGAAATCTAATAAAATAGATATACACTCAATAGGAAAGCTAATACTTTTCATTAAGAAGAAGATAATAGTTCAACAACACATATTGTTTGGGATTCGTAACATGTACATCACCTCCTATTGCAACTCTTCTACTAAAAATGTTCATCACACTAGGGAAACCAAATTTGTAAGGATTAATTAATTAATTTAATTGTTTAGGATGTGGTCTCTCTTCTCAACAACAACATCACACTAAGGAAATTAAAGTTGATTGTTCCAATCAGTTGGCTAGGGAAGTGAAAAGAAGAGGAATTCACATCCTAAATCTTGTAAATGTAATTCAAGAAGTTCTAATTGACCACGAAAGTAGATCTGGTAATTAGCCAACCACCCTTTTGGATGAACTTTTATTTCATTATAAGGATTTACATTTTTTAATTTATGGTGTATCAAATTTGTACAAATTTTGTAAGACTCCAAATATTCCCTTCTTTGTCACAAAGAAGCAATTAAGGGTAGGGAAGATGTCGGAGGGGTTAGTCAACATAATTGACCATCCCAAATAATTCTAGAATTGATATTATAAAGTCGATCAACTGTCTAGTCGATTCGAGAGTCTATGTTAGGTAGGCTAAATTTGTTTTGATAATTAAATTGTTGGGACTATATCGCCATACTATATATATTATATATATATATATATATATATATGGAAATGTATGCATCATTAAATCTTTTGTGACTGGATTCCCAAGAAACTATAATATAAAGTAACAGTTTGTTGGTTCTTCACTACATCATTTCTCTTCTTCTATTCTATTTTCCTTATCTTCATGCGATTTCTTGTTTTCATTTCTACTAGTAACTAATGTTCATTATCTACTGCTAAAATATATAATATTTTAAAATATTGGTGCATTTTTCAATCAATTGTAAAATCTTGTAAAATATTAGTGAATCATTCACTTAAACATAAAATCATGTAAATTATTGGTGAATCCCTCATTTAATATTTACATCAGAGTTATTTTTCCTTCTTATGCATTGATTCTCTAATAAAAAAACAATTATCCAATAACCTTGATTCAAATAAACAAACATAATTAGGATTTTGTTGTTCATCACCATCTATAAGTTTTTTCCACTCCTTGATCTTAATAAATGCTTCAAATTCTTGGCCAAGTATCACATCTAAATGTAAAATAGATTTCATGTACTTGAATTACTATATTTGTGCATAGAGAAAATATTCTTAAATGAATTATTTATCATTTAATTGTGGGATATTATGTATGTGAATAGATATGTTCTAGATTCATGAGATTGTAGCTTTAATTTCCAATAGTGGAGAAGAGAGTGACAATTTAATATTTGAAGTTAAGACATGAATCTTAAATTAAATTTCATATCTCCACCTCCACCTCCACCTCCTCTGCCACCTTCTCCTCCACCTCTTCCTCTTCCACCACCTCCTCCAACTCCACCTCCCCACAACCTCCTTAACTAACACCTCTACCTCCACCTCCTCCAACTCCACATCAACCTCCACTCCCTCCTCTTGCTCCTCCTCCTCCTTCTCCTCCTCCTCCTCCACCTCCACCACCACCTCCTCTTTTCCCACCTCCTCCACCACCTCTTCCTATACCTCAAACTCCTCCTCCACCTCCTCCACTACCTCCACCTTTGACTCCTCCTCCTCCTCATCCACCACCATCACCACCTCCTCCTTCTCCACCTCTACCTCCTTTCTCTCCTCTCCTCTACCTCTACCTCCTCATCCACCACTACCTCCTCCTCCTCCTTTTTCTCCACCTCCACCTCCTCATCCTCCTACTCCTCCTCCACCTACAAATCTTCCACCTCCACTTCCACATCCTCCACCACATCCTACTCCTCCTCCTCCTTTGCTTCCTCCTCCTCCCCCTTCACCTCAACCTCCACCTCCACCTTCAGCTCCTCCTCCACCTTATACTCCACCTCTGCCTTCACCTCATTTTCCACTTATCCTCCACCTCCACCTCCACATCCACCACCTCCTCCTCCTCCACACCCTTCTTATTCTCCTCCTACTCCTCCTCGGCCTCCACCTATACCTCCACCACCTCCTCCTCCACCACCACCTACACATCCACCCCCTCATCTTGCTCCTCCACCTCCACGTCCACCTCCTCCACCTCCACCACCTCCTCCTCCTCCTCCTCCTCTGCTTCTTCCTCCTCCTCCTCCATATCCATGTCCACCTCCTCCTCAGCCACATCCTCCTAACCATCCTCCTTCTCCCCCTCCTCCGTCACCACCTCCTCCACCATGTCACCCTTCGCACCATCCTGATCCTCCTCCTCAACCTCTGCCCCCACCTCCACCTCCACCTCCTTCTCCACCATCACCTCCGCCTATGCCTTCTCCTCCTCCACCTCCAACTCCTCCTCCTCAACCTCCTCCTTCCACCTCCATCTCGACCACCAACACCACCACCACTTCCTCCACCTCCTTGACCACCTCCTCATCAAACTCCACCTCCTCCTCCACCACCACTTCCAACTCCACCTCCGCTTCCTCTACCCCCCCTCTCCTTCTCCAACACCACCTCCTCCTCCAGCTCCACCTCCTATACCACCTCCGGCTCTTCCTCCACTTCCTCCACCACCTCCACCTTCGCCTCCTCCTCGTCCTCCTCCTCCACTTTCACCTCCTCCTCTACCACCTCCACCTCTTCCTCCACCTCGACACCCTCATCCTTATCCTCCACTTCCACCACCTCTATCTCCTCGACCACCACCACCTCCTCCTACTCTGCCACCTCAACCTCCACCTTCTCCTCCTCCTCCTTGTCCTCCACCTCCTCCTCTTCCACTACCTCTTCCTACTACTCCTCCTCCACCACCTCCCCCTTCGTAACCTCCTCCACCACCTCGTCCACCAACAACACCACCTCCTCCTCTTCCTCCTCCACCTCCTCTTCCACCTCCTCCCTAACCACCTTTTACTTCACTTCCACCTCCTCCTCCTCCTCCTACAACTTCTCCACATCCACCACGAACACCACCACCTCCACCTATATATAACAATAAGTTTCAGAATGGCAGATTGCTATGGTGAGAAAACTTGGTTGAGATTCGACACAAGTCTATGGCTCATTCAGCAAAAATTCGCCATGAGGACAGTTGGCAAGACATGAATTTTTTCTTTTAAGGCTAAAGAGAAGAGGATGTTGTTATTCTCTCATTTTCTGTACAGTTTAGCTTCAGCACTTCAGTGAGATTTTGTGTTCAAAAGCTTCTCATTTGGGAGGTGTGATTAGGAGCTCAAGTCCAAGCCATGGAAAGGGCTCAAAAATAAAAAGTGTTCAAAAGCACTTACAACCTAAATGGTCGAATAGGCCTCGTCAATACAATACTACTACTATGAATGGCACTCAAATCCGACACCGTATGGAGAAGTTATCGCATTTTGAAAATGTTGAATAAACTACAAAATTTGAATTTAAAAAACAAAATTTAAAAGAATATTCCTTCGAATATTCCTCAAAATATTCTATGGAATATTCCTTAGAATATTCAATGGAATATTCTCCAAAATATTCACAGGAATATTCTATTTTGGATGACCAATCAGGAGCTGACACATGGCCTTCCCAGTGGCTGCCACGTGGCCCCAAGTCTACAAAGATTTTTACTTCAAAACTTTTGGCACTTCGCAAGACTCGACCCCAGGTCGGCTGGCTGCGAGCACACAAGCCCGACTGACCCGTTTATGCATCAGTTCTTACCAACCTAAGGTCACAGTATGTAGTTGAATTTTATCAAAGGTTTGGTTGGGTAGAAAAGAGGCTAGCCCCTAAGGGCCAGCCCCTAATCATATGACTAGAATACAGGAACCAAAGGCTTAAACTCAGTGGGAATATAGCCAAGCGCATGTGACCACGACGCTAACATTAAATTCTATAGTTAAAAATTCCGCAATTGTAGCTAGAGCATCCCAAATCTGGCAGATTTAGCCTAGTTTGTCTGCAGTTAACTCTAGTCCTCCACATTTGTTGGAGTTTTTTTTAGCGCAAACTGGGAGAAAACTTCAGTTAGCCATAACTTTGGCTAGGGAGAACCTTTTTGGATGATTTTTTTTTTTGATATCATATATAATTATCATTCTGGAGCTATTTCTATAGGTCGCAGATGCATTAGAGTTCATCTTCAACCTTGTTTTCTTTAGGGAAGCCAAGAGAGCCATTAGGGCCAAGAGGGAGTTGGAGCTGTGTTAGGTTATGCTTAACCATTTGAAGTGAACCAATAGTCATTTTTAGCTATTTTTAGCATTCCAGAGCCATTGAGATAGGTTCGAAAGGTAGTACGAGTGTTCTACAACCTGTTCAGCTTCACGGAAGTTTGGAAAGCCATTAGGGCCATTTGGGAAATGGAGTTGTTTTGAGTTGTACTTCTTTGTTTGAGGTGAACCAAAAACTATTTTCTACTATTTTCAACCTTTTGAACCTAATGGAAGAGGATTCAAAACTTTTTGAGGACTTCTACAACTTGAAAAGCTTCAGAGGACTTCAAAGAGCTATTAGGGCCCACTGAAGAAGGCACTGTATTTGGTAATTTTTCACTGTTTAGTGAATATGGAAAGGCATTTTTAGCATTTCCATGTCTTCTGAATTTGTATTTGTATTCATATTTGTCTACTGAAACACTTTTAAACATGAATTGCATTTGAGAGCATTATAATACAAGAGGAAAAGCTCATTTTGGGAGGCTTGATCTAATAGACATAGCCCAGGAGGGGTGAAATGCTCACCAAACATTGGTGTCATGTTATGCTAAAGTTATCTTGCTATGTATTTCTGATTTAATATGTTAAACATCAAATTAAATTAACTTTCCTTTACACAGAAACTCATAAACAACTACCAAAAACACTTTGTTTAATCAACAAGACATGGAAGACTTTGCACACATTTTCAAGTACTTCCATTTTTAGATCACTAACCTAGCCTACACTATCATCCTAGCCTAATCTATCCAATCCTAGCCTAGACTAGCCTATTATAGCCTAGCCTAGCCTAGCCTACTCTAGTTAGGCCTAACCTACTTTAACCTACTCTAGCATAGCTTATCATAGTCTAGCCTACTCTTGCATGGCCTACTGTAGCTTATCATGTACTAGCATAGTCTACTCTAGCCTAGCATAGCCTACTCTAGCCTAGCTTAGCCTAGTCTAGCCTACTCTTGCATAGCATACTCTAGCTTATCCTGCACTAGCATGGTCTACTCTAGCTTAGCCTATCCTACTCTAACCTACTCTAGCCTAGCTTAGCTTACTCTAGCCTACTCTTTCATATACTACTCTAGCTTATGCTAGCCTCACATAGCCTACTCTAGCCTACCGTAGCCTAGCATACCCTACTCTAGCCTAGCATAGCCTACTCTAGCATACCCTACTCTAGCCTAGCGTAGCAAAGTCTAGCCTACTCTACTCTAGCCTAGTCTAGCCAACTCTACTCTAGCCTAGTCTAGCCTAGCCTAGACTACTCTAACCTACTCTAGCCTAGCCTAACCTACCTAGCCTACCCTACCCTACCTAGCCTAGCCTACCCTAGTGTAGTCTTACCTAACCTAGCCTAACCTACTCTAGCATGGTCTCACCTACTCTAGCCTACTTTAGCCTCGTCTAGCCTACTCTTGCCTACTCTAGCCTAGACTAGCTTACTCTAGCCTAAGCTAGCCTATCTTACGCTAGCCTAGCCTACTCTAGCCTAGCCGAGCCTAGCTTAGCCTAGGCTACCTTAGCCTACTCTAGCATATTATAGCCTAGCCTAGCATAGCCTACCTTAGCCTTGCCTACCCTAGCCTACTCTATCCTAGCATAACCTAGCCTACCCTACTCTAGCATACCCTATCCTACTATATAGTAGATTAGCCTAGCTTAGGTTAATCTAGCCCACTTTAGCCTACTCTACTCTACACTACTCTAGCCTAGCCTACCCTACCCTACTCTAGCCTACTTTAGCCTTCCCTACCCTACCCTAGCCTACTCTAGCGTAACCTAGACCAACCTACACTATCTTAGCTTACACTAGCCTAGCCTAGCCTAACCTACTCTGGGCTACACTATCTTAGACTACTCTAGCCTAGCCTAGCCTACTCTGGCTTAGCCTATCCTGGTCTTACCTAACCTAGCCTAGCCTAGCCTAGCTATTTTTAGCATTCCAGAGCCATTGAGATAGGTTCCAGAGGCAGTACAAGTGTTCTACAACTTGTTTAGCTTCACGGAAGCTTGGAAGGCCATTAGTGACATTTGGGAAATGGAGTTGTTTTGAGTTGTGCCTCTCTATTTGAGGTGAACCAGAAATTATTTTATGCTATTTTCAACCTTCTGAACCTAATGGTAGAGGATTCAAATTTGTTTGAGGACTTCTACAACCCAAAAATCATTAGAGGAGTTCAAAGAGTGATGAGGGTCCACTAAAGAAGGCACTGTATTTGGTAATTTTTCACTATTTAGTGAATATGGAAAGGCATTTTTAGCATTTCCATGTCTTCTGAATTTGTATTTTCATTCATATTTTCCTATTGAGGCACTTTTAAACTTGTATTGGATTTGAAAGCATTATAATACAGGAGGACAAGCTCATTTTGGGAGGCTTTATCAAACAGACATAGCCCACGAGGGCTGAACTACTCACCAAACATCGATGTCATGTTATGTTGAAGTTATCTTGCTGCGTATTTATGATTTAATATGTTAAAAAATAAATTAAATTAACTTTCCTTCACACAGAAACTCATAAAAAACTACCAAAAACACTTTTTTTAATCAGCAAGACATGGAAAACTTTGCACACATTTAATTTAATGGAAATGGATACCTTGCACACATTTTCAAGTAATTCCATTTTTAGATCACTAACCTAGCCTACACAATCATCCTAGCCTAATCTATCCTATCCTACCCTATACTAGCTTATTATAGACTAGCCTACTCTAGCCAAGCGTAACCTACTTTAACCTACCCTAGCATAGCTTAGCATAGTCTAGCCTACTCTTGCATGGCCTATTGTAGCTTATCATGTACTAGCATAGTCTACTCTAGCCTAGCATAGCTTACTCTAGCTTAGGCTACTCTAGCCAAGCCTAACCTACTCTAACCTACTCTAGCCTAGCTTAGCCTAGGCAAGCCTACTCTTGCATAACATACTCTAGCTTATCCTACACTAGCATAGTCTACTCTAGCCTAGCATAGAGTACTCTAGCCTAGCCTAGCCTACTCTAACTTACACTAGCCTAGCCTGCTCTAGCCTAGCTTAGCTTACTCTAGCCTACTCTAGCCTATCCTAGCCTAGCATAGCCTACTCTGGCCTATCGTAGCCTAACATACCCTATTCTAGCCTAGCATAGCCTACTCTAGCCTAGCGTAGCAGAGTCTACCCTACCATACTCTAGCCCAGTCTAGCCTACTCTACTCTAGCCTAGTCTAGCCTACTCTAGCCTAGCCTAGCCTACTCTAGCTTACTCTAGCCTAGCCTAGCCTACCTAGCCTACCCTACCCTGCGTAGCCTAGCCTACCCTAGCGTAGCCTTACCTAACCTAGCCTAACCTACTCTTGCATGGTCTTGCCTACTCTAGCCTACTCTAGCTTGTCTAACCTACTCTTGCCTACTCTAGCCTCGACTAGTTTACTCTAGCCTAAGCTAGCCTAGCCTATTCTAGCCTTAGCTAGCCTAGCCTACTTTAGCCTAGCCTAGCCTATCTTAGGCTAGGCTACTCTAGCCTACTCTAGCCTAACCTACCTTAGCCTTGCCTACCTTAGCCTCCTTTATCCTAGCATAACCTAGCCTACCCTACTCTAGCCTACCCTAGCCCACTCTACCGTATATTAGCCTAGCCTAGCTTAATCTAACCTACGCTAGGCTACTCTACTCTACACTACTATAGCGTAGCCTAGCCTACCCTACTCTAGCCTACTTTGGCCTACCCTACCCTACCCTAGCCTACCTTAACCTAACCTACCCTAGCGTACTCTAGCTTAACTTAGACCAGCCTACACTATCTTAGCCTACTCTAGCCTAACCTAGCCTACTCTAGCCTAGCCTATCCTGGTCTAACCTAACCTAGCCTAGTCTAGCCTAGCCTACTCTAGCCTATCCTATCCTATCGTAATAAACGGGAGCCTAGCCTAGCCTAGCTTAGCCTAGCCTAGCCTAGGCTACTCTAGCCTACTCTATCGTAGCCTACTCTGACCTAGCCTACTCTAACATAGCCTAGACTAGCCTAAACTACTCTAGGCTAACTTATTCTAGCCTAGCCAAACATAGTGGACTCTAGCCTAACCTAGCCAACTTTAGTCTAGCCTACTCTAGCCTATCCTAGAGTAGCCTAGCCTAGCCTAGCCTAGCCTAACCTAGCCTAACCTAGCCTAGCCTAAGCTAGTCTAGCCTAGCCACCTAACCTAATCTAGCACTACCTTGTCTAAGCTAACCTTGCCTAACATAGCCTAGCCTAACATTACCTTGCCTAGCCTAGTCTAACCTATCCTAGCTTAATGTAACCTAACCTTGGCTAACCTTGCCTAACTAAGCCTAGCCTAACCTAACCTAGCCCAACCTAACCAAGCGTAATGAAACCTAGCCTTACCTAGCCTAGCCTTTCCTATCATAGCCTAGAATAGCCTAAAGTGACCTAATCTAGCCCACCTTAACCTAACCTACCTTGGCCTAGGTTAGCCTAGCCGAGCCTACTCTAGCCTATCCTTGCTTGCTCTAATTTATTCTAACCTAACCTAGCCTACCCTAGCTTACCTTACTATACTGTATATTAGTTTGGCCTAGCCTACCCTATCTTACCCTAGCTTACTATAGAGTAGCCTTTCATATCTTACCCTAGCCTACTATAGAGTAGTCTTTCATGTTTTTGTCTAGCCCACCCTAGCTTAAACTTATCCTATCCTTGTGTAGCCTAGTCTAATTTAGTCTATCATACCCCACTCTAGCTTAACCTAGCCTAATCTAACACAATCTAGATTAATAAGAGTTTCTATATATAAATGTTGTAGTTGAAAACTTTAATAAAATATATATTCTAAACAAATCTTAAAACATTTATTGTATGATTTAATTTTAGCATATATATTTAAATATAAAAGCATAATCACTTTATATTATATAAATTCAAACATTTTATCTTTGTATATTATGTTATTTTAATGAAAAAATATTACAATACTACATTGTACCATTAATAAAATATAGTGAAGAACTTATATAACATATTAAATAATTAAATTGTAAAATCATTAAAAATAAATAAATTAAACAAAACAATATTAATAAACAAATTATTCAAAAAACAAATTGAATTAAATGTTATTAATAAAAGTTTAAATATAACAAAAATTATTTAAAAAAATTAAATGTATGAATATACAATTTAAAACATATTGAACTTAACCACAGTAATAATGTAAAAACAAGTTTAACATAAGCTATAAGTTATAAATGAAAAACATATCTATAAAATGTAAAAACATTATTGAAAATCATTTTTAGAAATCTAATAATCTAAACTAAACAAAATTACTAGAAAGAGTCATCCAAAACTGATTTTGAGAACCACACTTTAAGTCAACTAAAATTTTTAATTAAGAAAAGAACTCATAGAAATATAAAAATAAGAAACCAATTTAAGTAAAACCACAAACTTTTAGATTGATAAAAGTCAATGAATAAACGAAATAATATAAACTGAATAGAATATTGATTAAATCCATAAAACTATAGTAAAATAAATTAAATAATCTAAACTGAATATAACACTGATTAGATCCATAAAACAATATAGAATGTTGATTAGATCCATAAAACAATAATATTTATTTTAGTTAAATCAACCAAAACTACTCTCATAAAAGTAACTCATTAGAAGGTTAAATAAATTAAATAAATTAACGAAAAGGAGAATGAAGTAATTAGATTTCTTTTGGAGAGCAATGGTTAGAGGATAGATAGAAGCTATATCTACGACGGAGTTAAGACACATGGATTTAACATATTTAACATAAAAATTCAATACGTACTATTATGCACCTTTAGTTGGTCACAGTAATCTAAATTCAGTTAGAAGGAAAGGCATGAAATAGTCAACAAATGTTTGTGGTTACACAGCTTCAGAGGCAATCAATAATTCAAAAGTAATAAAAAGTTCTTACAACCATGTATACTTGCAGCAGAGTTTTGATCCAAGGCACCTTGAAAGTTTTGATTAAACACACTAGAAATATATTAAGGTTATTGACATAAACAGAAATATGTTAAGGTCATTGACAAAAAGAACTATGCCTTCCGAGAAGAATGAATGGCGAATCACCCATTTTGGTCCAGAATCTATACTCAAACACACAAAAACATAGATGCAGATGCAGAGGATAATATTAAAAGAAGACACAAAAGGATTGGCGAGTATAATCATGCATGAAACAAATCTGCATCTCTTCCCTGATTCCCCTCATTGGCGAGTATAATCATGCATGAAACAAATCTGCGAGTACAAGGTGTTGCAAGAGAGCATCACCAAATTGCTGGAACTTCATGCAGGTCCTAATCTGGCAGACGCTTTCCCATTTCTGCTCAGGGTACCTTCCTTAATGCAGTAATCCAGATTAATTTCAACCATTAGGATTTATGGTTCCAATGGAACCTGCAAATTAATTATCGCTGAACCTTACAAAGGCGCAAACAAATAGATCGTATGAACGCATGAAACTGTTTGAACATCAATGCAGAAAATTAGACAAATGTTACGGAGAGGAGAAGAAAATCAACTCGTGAACCTCATTATCAAAAACGTCATTATATAACTCTGGCTCATAGCTAGCTTTTTTAATCAACGGTTAATTTGTGAGGGACGGTGTCAGGTCCTTTCTAGCATTTTGGAGGGATGGTGCCACTTCTTAGTTGGTTAACCGTTTGGATTAACTTAACTGTTGAAAAGAATATAATAGGCCACTTTCTATTATTATTTTCATAATTACATTTTATCTATTTACATTCTCATCAACATGAAGGACGAGGATGGTCATTGTGATATGGCAGGTAGTTATTATGAATTTAGCGAACAAATCATAAGATACTTTATACATAAACGATTTATCAAACTATTATAATATTTATATTAAAATAATGGCAATTATTGCATGTGTTAATAGGGATTGAAAAATAAAAATAAAAATAATGAACTGTAAAATAATATGATAGTGTACTGAAAAATATTAGATATTAAAAGTTTATCATTTAAGTGTGAATAAAAGACATTTTTTTTAAAATAATACATGAAATTTTTCGTTTAAATATTATAATTTTTTTTACATGAGTATTAAATTTAATACAAAATAAATTAAAATAATAAGTGTAAGGTTACATTGATTATGGTTTATACAAACAAATTAAAATAGTAAATCCTAAGTTATATAGATTATGGATTATAAAGATGAAGGTTTATGTATGATATGTATTTGTTAGAATTATTTTATTACTAAAAGTTATGAGAATAACTGAAATATGAAAATCAAAGAATATGTAAATAAAAAAATCATCGAAAAAGATGAACACAATATGCATCTTGGGAACTTAAAATATGAGGAAAATTAGCTAGATGGTAAGCCCATTGCTCTAGTCCATTGTTCTTCTTTGTTTTTTTAGTAATGAAAATGCAAAAGAAAGAGACACCTATTACCAAGTTTTCTTTGACATGAGGGCCTATGTAGCTACTACAAAATCTTATTCCTCATGTATTGTTGCATAACATCTCACTCATATATGCCTTGAACAAACATTAGACAAGTTCAAAGCTAAAATAATTAAATCTACTCTTTTTCAACTGGCCTATTATTTGGTATAGGCTAATAGCCATCTATATTTAAGGCTTTATCATCCCTCGACCCTTAGTTAGGACTAGGTTTTAGGCCATCTATAATCTTCTTAAATGTCTACATTAGGGAAAATTTTATGCATGAAAATTTATCTTAAAGTGTAGAAATCTTGGCAAATTCTACTGGCTACTTAAATTGTTTGGTCATATTTATCTAAAATTATAACAATTTTATATACTCTATAAAATTATGAAGAATTTTAGCATAAAATAATTTTATCCTATAAATTTCTATGTGAATCATTTAAAAAAGAAAAAAGAAAGCAGAGAATATTTTGTTGGAGAAAGCGTTGAAAATAAATTTATCTATGGAATTTTGCTCCTAAGATTTTCTGTGGTCTAGATGTGCGTAGGTCCACCTGTGCTATCCATTTAGTACCATGATGGCCATCAAGATAGCTCCAGTTGTGGTAGACATAACTTTCATACATAACCTCTTATTGAGGTGATTTTTACACGATTATAAGGGTCACTATATGAAGAATTGTGTCACACCATTGTATGCTAATATTGTGAATTTTTTAGGAATTTCCATTTGAATTCCGAAAATGGATCTACAAGATTTTGAATCTTGAGTCTCTTAATTGGGAGTTTCCACTAACTTAAAAGGTACTCCCCCAATAGTAACACCTAATGTGTGTGGCATAAAAGTGGGAATGGACATGTTAGTAACCAATGGAATGAAGGTGGGCATAATGGCTTCTTATTCTATATTTCAAACGTGGGAAGAAGTCCTTCTATATTGGATGAGTGAATAATTTAACATCATGTGAGAAATATACAAAAAGGAAAAGATGATAACCAAGATGAGTTTTATTCAATTGAGGAAGTGAAGAGTCTAAAATCATCTATCAAAGAAGTGTTGTAATTGAGTGGAATATGTTAATTTATGGATTCAACTTTTATGTGTTGATCTTCCTTTAGATGGCATGTGTGTGTCCTAACTATATCTATGTTTGTTTCATTATTTATGCATAAAATATTGATTAACGGTTAATGATTCCTCTACCTTTGGAGGAAATACCCTAATACTACTCGAATCAAGTTTATTTTCATCTATCTATTTACTTCTTGAGACCCTTAGCCATGGAGAGATACATTGCTAGTATTGCTCTTGAATTAGCTAATAATCAACACTCTCTATGATGATAATCTCATAACCATTATTAGCTAATGGAAATATATCTCTATCATCTAACAAGTGTTTCAAGTTCTATGAGTATTGTGGCTTAAGCACAAAATGATGGTTCAAATCTCACAATAGACTAACACTCAATCACTGACCTAGCGACATCCAATATCCATATCACATGCTACTGCCATCCAATTTCCATGTTAGCACCATTGCACATGGTAATGTATATCACCTTTCAACCTAATGTGTCAATGTCAACAACATATCATCTCCCAATCTATGCCACAAAACCTCCACATTGATGCAACATGACCACCACATTACAGCCACATCATTATCATGCTAGTGCCATGTTATATCTATGTGAGTGGAACATTAAAGTCACATTGTCATCACCATTAGGGCCCTTATCAGGTTTGGTAAAACTGGAAGAAAGCTCTCATAGGAGGGCTTGAGGACCCAAACCTGATATCCATTAGTTAACAATATTCGAATATATCACCATTAACTAATGGACAACGTGGATTTTGTTAGAATCAATTAATTCAGTCTATGCTTCCTGGAGAATCCCTGTCATCGACCTCCCAATCTCCGAGTCCAACACTCAACAATTGCCTAACTTCTCATTAGGCATTAGAAGTTTGGATTCAATCTACATTGGTAGTTTCCATAAGACTCTAATGAATTCTCTACACATTGAAAATCAAAAGTATAATGCTTGAAAGAAAACAACTCTATATCCCCTGTTAGATAGTTCTTATGTTAAGTTCCCTAAAATGCATATTGTATTCATTAGTGTGAATAATTTGTTGATTTACATATTCTTTGATTTTCATATTTTAATTATTCTTAAAAAATTTAGTAATAAAATAGTTTTAACAAACATATATCATACATAACTCCTAATCTCTATGACCCATAGTAAATATAACTTGGGAGCTAATATTTTGATTTATTTTGTATTAAATTTAATTCACATCTTATTTTTTATTAATAGTGTTTAAAGGATAAATTTCATGTATTATTTTTAAAAGATATCCTGTGATTCACGATGAAATAACATTTTTTTAATATTATTAAATATAAGAATCCTTCATTCAAGGGGAATTATATTATTTTACATTTTATTACATATTATTCTTCTATCCCTATCAACACATGCATTAGCTTTTAATATAAATAGTTAAAATTATTAGCAATATAAATATTTAAATTGTATAACAAATCTCTTATATTCTAAAAATGATGAGACCATCAGCCAACTCACATTATTGGCATGGAATAGTTTAGGCTTTGTTGTCTTATTTCATAATAAAGACTACCCTATAAATAGAATTTGGCATATTACATTCCTTTTAATAGTAAAGTTAATCCAAACAGTGAGAAATGAGGTGGCACCATCTCTCCAAATGACTAAAAATGATGTGGCATCAAACGGCTAGAAATGATGTGGCACTGTCCCTACAAATTAGCTGTTGATATAGCCCCTGAATTACCTATGGATTCTCTTGTGTTGTCCAAAAATGTTTTCTAATTTTGTGCGTTCAAATTGTTCACTTGAACGAATGTCCTTCAGTTGGACCACAACCACCTAGTTGCATTATGATTTTGATCTTTGCCTTTCTTTTTAATAAAAATCTAATGAGGAAATGAAATAAAAGTTGAGGGGCAAATGATAGGGATTTTGAGTCTGGACAAAATCAAAGCGATATTTTCTTTTCCCATTCAGGGTTTGGATTGAATTGCACAAGGATGGAATACCTACCACCCACTCCTTCCTTTAAATGTCGGTGAAGGAAAAAGCTATTTGTGACCATTTGAAAAGCAGATGATATAAACACATTCTCACACACTGAATGCCCACTCTCCTCTTTTTGTTGGAATGTGGTACCGATTTGGCATAGACTTCAAGATGGCATGTTGTTGACATTGACATATGATGTGGCAAGGTGATATGTATTAGGATATGCGATGATGCTAACAAGGTGAAATAGATTAGCATGTGCAATGGTGCTAACATGGCAACTGGATAGTTGTAGCAAGTGACATGGATAGTAGATGTCAGGAGGTCAACTATTGAGTTTTGGTCTATCATGAGGTTTGGACCCTTATTTTGTGCTTAAGCAAAAATGCTAATAGAACTTGAAACTCTTGTTAGATGACAAAGATAAAGTTCCATTAGCTAATAATGGTTATGATACTATCATCATAGAGATTGTTGGCTATTCACTGATTCAAGGACAATAGTAGCAAGGTATGTGAGGATGGCTAGGGGCCTCAAGAAGTAAATTTATAGATGAAAATAGACTTGAGTCAAGAAGTATTAGAGGATTTCCTCAAAAGGTAGAAGAATCACAAACCATTAATCAATATTAGTTTTGCATAAATAATGACACAAACATAGATATAGCTAGGCATAAATAATGACAGAAACATAGATATAGCTAGGACTCATACATGACATCCGAAGGAAGATTAACACATAAAAGTTGAATTCATTAGTGAACATCTTCCACTCAATTACAACCTTTCTTTGATAGACTCTTTACTTGTTCGATTGAATAGACCTCATTTTGGTAATCCTCTTTTCCTTTCTGTGTAGTTCTCACATGATGTCAAGAATTGGAGGCTCATCCAATATAAAACGAATTCTTCCCACTTTTGAAATGTAGAATAAGGACCCATTATCTCCACCTTCATTCCATTGGTTACTCAGATGCCTATTGCCACTTTTGTGCCCCATACATTAGGTATTTCTATTGGGGGAGTACCTTTTTAAGCTAATGGCGCGTCCCAATTAAGAGACTCAAAGTTCCAAATTTTGTAAATCCTTTTTGTTCAATCAAATGGAAATTCCTCGAGTAAAAAATTCACAATATTAGCATAGAATGTTGTGCCACAATTCTTCATATAGTGAGCTTTGTAAAGGTGTAAAAGTCATCCCAACGAGATCTCATATATAAAAATTATGCTTTCCACAAGTGGAGCTACCTTGTTGGCCACCATGGTACTAACTTGATGGCACAGGTGGACCTACCCACATCTAGAACATCAGAAATCTTAGGACAAAATTTTCATATATAGACTTGTTTTCCATGCTTATTCCAATGAAATATTTTTTGCTTTCCCTTTTCTTTTTTAAAATGATTCCCATGAACTTTTTAGGTTAAAATTATTTTATGCTAAAATTCTTCAAATTTTTTTAGAGTATATAAATTTGTTATATTTTTAGATCAATATGGCCAAACAATTTTAGTAGCTAGTAGGATTTGCCAACATTTCTACACTTTAGGATAAAATTCCATGTTTCAAATTTTCCCTAATGTAGACATTTAAGAGGATTTTAGATGGTCTAAAACCTAGTGCTAATCAAGGGTAGAGGAATACAAAAGCATTAAATGTAGATGGTATTAGCCGATACCAAATATTAGGCAAGTTGAGATAGAGGAGATTCAATTCCTTTAACTTTGTATTTGCTTCATGGTTGTGCAAGGCATATATGAGTGAGATGTTAGGAAACAATAGTCAAGGAATACGATTTTGTAGTAGCCACTTAAGCCATCATGTCAAAAGAAACTTCGTAGTAAGTATCTCTCTTTGTGTTTGCATTTCCATTACTAAAGAAATAAAAGAACAACAATGGCCTTACATTCTAGCTAGATTTCCTCTTATTTTAAGTTCCCTAAAATGCTTATTGTATTAATTTGTGTGAATATTTTATTGATTTACATATTCTTTGATTCTCATATTTTAATTATTCTCAAAAAATTTAGTAATAAAATAGTTCTAACAAACATATATCATACATAACTCCTAATCTTTATGACCCATAGTAAATATAACTTGGGATCTATTATTTGGATTTATTTTGAATTAAATTTAATCTATATGTTATTTTTTATTAATAATGTTTAAAGGATAAATTTCATATATTATTTTGAAAAAATATCCTGTATTCAGGATGAAATAATCAATTTTTAATATTATTAAATATAAGAATCCTTCATTTCAGGGGCATCATGTTATGTTACATTTCATTACATATTATTCTTCGATTCCTATCGACACATGCATTATCTTTTAATATAGATAATTATAATTATATTGTGATAAATATTTAAATTATATAACAAATTTGTTATATGCTAAAAATGATGAGTCCATGAGCCAGCTCACATTATTGGCATGGAATAGTTTAGGCTTTGTTTTCTTATTTCAAAATAAAAGCTTGCCCTATAAATAGAAATGGGCATGTTACATTCCTTTTTAATAGTAAAGTTAATCCAAACAGCTAGAAATGAGGTGGCACCATCTCTCCAAACGACTAAAAATGATGTGGCATCAAACGGCTAGAAATGATATGGCACTGTCCTTGCAAATTAGCCGTTGATACAGCCCGTGAGTTACCTTTGGATTCTCTTGTGCTGTCCAAAAATGTTTTCTAATTTTGTGCGTTCAAACTGTTCACTTGAACGAATGTCCTTCCACTGGACCACAACCACTTAGTTGCATTATGATTTTGATCTTTGCCTTTCTTTTTAATAAAAAGCTGACGAGGCAATGAAATAAATGTTGAGGTACAAAACGCTGATTAGGCAATGAAATAAAAGTTGAGGGACACATGATAAGGATTTTGAGTCTGGACAAAATCAGAGCGATATTTTCTTTTCCCATTCAAAGTTTGGATTGAAATGCACGAGGATGGAATACCTACCACCCACTCCTTCCTTGAATGTCGGCGAAGGAAAAAGCTATTTGTGACCGTTTCGAAAGCAGACGATATAAACACATTCTCACACACCGAATGCCCACTCTCCTCTTTTTGTTCCCTACTCTGCACTGCATTGCCTTGAATTCGTTTGTTTATCGATGTTTGTTTGCCTAGCATGCTGGTTTTTTTGGGTGATTCTGCTCTGGTGGGACGATTTCAGCTTATTTCGTTGTCCCTTTTCCCTCATTTTTGTCCTGCGCGCTTTCATTGTTCGTCTGCCTGATTTTATTTTTGTTGAAGAACGTGGAGCACATTTTTGCTCTATGTTTTCATTTTTTGGCTGTGTGATTTTATTTTTGGTGCAGAAGATAGATGTCTCCATTTTTAGATTTTAGATTTCTATAAACCTAACCACTGGACTGGACAATCCAGTGTACATTTTCACTTGGCATGGCATTGACAATCAGGTACGCTTAGAGCTTAGGAGTTGCTTCATGGTTTAATAATTTTTATTTATTAATTATTTGAGATTCAGATATTTATTAAGGGTTTCAATTAATTGTTATTTATTAACGGTTTTAATTATTGGCAATGTAATAGATAGAAACCACCAAATAGTAATTATTGGCATTGTAAGGGTTCTGATAATTAATTTGCAGGTTTCATTGGAACCATAAATCCTAATGGGTTGACATTAATTTCAGTAAATTACAGCTAGGTTTGCGGTAATAAAATCTTAATTTGCTAATGGTTGATGTAAATCTAAATTACAGCTAGGTTTGCGGTAATAAAATCTTAATTTGCTAATGATTGATGTAAATCTTGTTGATGGTCCCCCTCCACGCACTCCCCTACCCTCCCCCTCCACGCACTCCCCTCCATTTATGTGTCCCTCCCCCTCCACGCACTCTGTTTCTATGTTGTTTTCGATCTTTTAACCTTACTCTGTATTCTTTAACGTGTTTTCGATCTTTTAACCTTACTTTTAATTTTGATTGTTCTGTGAACAGATCAAGAATACCTGATTCTCACTCAACCGCCTGGAAATAACAGGAAGTCTTGTAAATCTGGTACAACCCAACTGCAGGTAGAGATCAAGAATACCTGATTCGCCTGGAAATAACACGACGCCCAGGCCCAATTGCAGGTAGCTTTCTTTCCTAATTTTTTTGGAGTCCAATTCAATCCATCTAAAATCAACCTTCCAATTCAATATGCAGGGTCTCCCTCTATTTTTTATTTTTTCTTAGCAAATAAGATAAGATTGTTTACCTTTATTGGTTGGCTATGCTAAAGAAACCTAGTTCTGCCTCTTCATTTTCTGTTTCTTGGAGTAAAATAGTTGAATTAAAGAAATCTCCGTTACAACTATATTTCCTCTGAGCTACTCTCAAAGAAATAGAATTAAAGAAACCTCCGTTACATCTATATTTCCTCTGAGCTGCTCTCAAAGCAAAACCCAGTCCATTCATCTCAGTTTTATTATTCCATTTTCCTCCTGCTTTCCTCGGCTCTCACAGATGCCATAGTTTCTTCTTAATTCATTTCAAAATTATTCACGGGATCCGTTCCATTAGTTTATGTTGCATAGTGTAAAGCAGAGAAATACAAACCTCCATGTGCTTCAATTACAATTACAGTTCTATTACCTCTGAGCTCTACTCTCAAAACAAACCTCAATTTTGTAATTTCAGCGAATATTCCTAAGTTTATATTTCGTAAGTTTCTAATTTTATACTGCGCAAATTTCAACAAGATATTCTAACTATTCGGAAAAAATAGCGAGCGATTTTTAATTAATTGCTTTTTAAATAAAAATATTTAAAATATTTATAAGTTAGTGAAATAGTAAACATTCTCCTCAAATCTTTTGGCATACTAACCTCTTTTTTTTCTGAAGTGTGGCTTGAGCAGTTTGATTCCATAGATTATTTCTAACTTAACTATTTGTTAATTTTTAATTAATTGTTTTTTAATTAAAAATATTGTATTTAGAATATTTATAAGTTAGTGAAAGTCATTGGAGCTGGAATTAGAGAACAAAATATTAAAATTGGAGAAGAAAATATAGAAACTGGAAAATTCTGGTAGCACATCTTATATTTCGATTTTATTTATTAATTATTTTTTTCCAGCCTTTTCCTAATCAGAATGTCAAACCACCACAAGAATAGGGTATAGTGTATTTTCAAATAATTTTATGGGTATTTTAAGTTAAATATTTTAAAGCCTGTCTTTAAACAGTCATAGATGGTTTCTATCTATCCTCTGAGTTCTTCTCTTCAGGAAAACTTAATCTGTTAATTTCAGTTTTCGTTATGTTAATATATTTAACTATGTAAAGAGTTTCTTTATGTTAATATATTTAACCATGTAGAGAGTTAAAACCAGACTAGTTTTTAGTGATTTTTTTTAGCTGGGCTTAATTTATTTTATGTATTTTGATCGATTCAATCAGTGTTCCACTTTGTTCAGATCATTACATTTATTCATTAACTTAGTTTATCTCTGTGAAAGTGTGGTTTTATTTAAATTAGTTTTTAGTGATTTTTTTAGTTGGGCTTAATTTATTACTGTACTTTTATCAATTCAATCAGTGTCCCACTTTGTTCAGATCATTACATTTATTCATTAACTTAGTTTATCTGTGTGAAAGTGTTGTTTTATTTAAATTAGTTTTTTACTTTTACATTTATGTCTTTGAATTTTTTTTTTCTAACTAAAAATATAGTTGGCTTAAATTGTGGCTCTCAAAATGAGTTTTGGATGTGGCCTCCAATAAAAAAAATTCCTCTAAAAATTTAGTTTTAGATTATTGCATTTCTCTAAATACCTTTCAATCATATTTTTACAGTTTACAAATATGTTTTTTATTTACATCTTATAACTTAAATTACATATAAATTTTTAGATTATTGGATTTCTCTAAAGGATTTTCAATTATATTTTGACACTTTACAAATATGTTTTTAATTTAAAATATGTTTTTTATTTATATCTTATAACTTACATTACATCTTGATTTTACATTAGCACTGTGGTTAAGTTCAATGTATTTTAAATTGTATATTCATACCATTATTTTTTTTTAAATAAATTTTGTTATATTTAATTTAATTTGTTTTTGAATGATTTTTTTATTAATATTATTTAGTTTAATTTAATTTTTAAAATCATTTTCAAATTTAAATATTTAATAAGTTTGGCACTATATTTATTAATGGTATAATGTAGTATGATATATATTTTTAATGAAAATAACATAATGTGCAAAGAAAAGCTTGAATTTATATAATATAAAGTGATATTGCTCTTATATTTCAATATTTATGATAAAATTAAGTTGTACTATAAATGTTTTTTAAGATTGCTTTTGAATATAAGTTTTCTTACAATTTTCAACCACAACATGTATATATATAATTCTTAGAAACCTAGATTGTCTTAGACTGGGGAAGGCTAAGCTAGAGTGGGTTGGGATAGACTAAATTAGACTAGGCTACACAAGGATAGAATAAGTTTATGCTAGGGAGGGCTATCCAAAAATATGATAGGCTACTCTATAGTAGGGTAAGGTAAGCTAGAGTAGCCTAGGCAAGTAAGCTAGAGTAGCCTAGCATGGACTACTAAAGAATAGAATAAGGTAAGCTAGAGTAGGCTATGCTAGGATAGGCTAGACTAGGGTAGGTTAGGCTAGTAAAGGTTAGGCAAGGTTAGGCTAAGCTAGGTTAGGTTAGGCTACGCTAGGTTAGGTTAGGTTACATTAGGCTAGGTTAGGTTGGGTTAGGCTAGCTTAGGTTAGGCTATGCTAGGTTAGGCTAGCTGACTAAGGTTAGGTTAGGTTAGGTTAGATTCAGGTAGATTAGGTACACTAGAGCAGGCTAAGGTATGCTAGAAGTAGGCTACAGTAGGCTATAGTAGGGTAGGTTAGTTTAGGTTAAGATAGGTTAGTATAGGTGAGAGTAGGTGAGATTAGGTTAGGCCAGGTGAGAGTAGGTTAGGCTAGAGCAAGCTAGAGCAGGCTAGGCTAGGCTAGAGTAGTGTAGGCTAGGCTAGGCTTGAGTAGTGTAGGCTAGTGTAGGCTAGGCTAGGCTAGGCTAGGCTAGAGTAGGTGAGGCTAGGTTAGGCCAGAGTAGGCTACGGTAGGTTAGAGTAGGTGAGGCTAGGTTATAATAGGGTATAGTAGGCTAGATTGGGCTAGGTTAGAGTAGGCTAGACTACACAAAGATAGGCTAGAGTAGGCTAGGCTAGGCTAGGTTAAGTTAGGGTAGAGTAGGTCGGGCTAGTTTAGGCTAGCGGTTAGGCAAGAATAGGCTAGGTTAGAGTAGGTTAGGCTAGATTAAGTTAGGCTAGGGTAGGCTAAGTTAGGCTAGGTTAGGCTAGGCTAAGCTAGAGTAGGCCTAATTAAGCTACGCTAGAGTTGAGTAGGTTAGGCTAGAGTAGGCCAGGATAGGCTAGTTTAGGCTAAGCTAGGGTAGGTTAGGCTGGAGTAGGTTAGGTTAGGTAAGGCTAGGCTAGAGTAGTTTAGGGTGGGTTAGCTAGGTCGGGCAAACTTAGGTTAGGTAGAGTAGGTTAGGATACAATAGGCTAGAGTAGGCTGTGTTAGAGTAACTTAGGAAACGTTAGAGTAGGCTAGGATAGGCTAATTTAGTCTAGGCAATGTTAGTTTAGGCTAGGCTAGGCTAGTTTAGGCTAGGTTAGAGTAGGTTAGGTAGGCTTAGGCTAGAATTAGTTAGGCTATGTTAGGCTAGGCTAGAGTAGCTTAGGCTACAGTAGAGTAGGGTAGGTTAGGTTAGCCTAGGTTAGGTTAGGTTAGGAAAGGTTAGGTTAAGCTAGGTTAGGTTAGGTAAGTCTAGTCTAGGCTAGGTTAGGTTACGTTAGGCTAGGCTAGGTTGGGCTACGCTAGCTTAGGTTAGGCTAAGCTAGGTTAGTCTAGGTTAACTTAGGTTAGGTTAGTTTAGGTTAGGTTAGATTTAGCTAGATTATGTATGCTAGAGCAGGCTAAGGTATGCAAGAAGTAGGCTATAGTAGGGTAGGTTAATTTAGGTTAGTATAGGCGAGAGTAGGTTAGGATATCTTCGGCTAGGTTAGGCCAGGGGAGAGTAGGTTAGGCTAGGCTAGGCTAGGCTAGAGTAGGTGAGGCTAGGTTAGGCCAGAGTATGCTAGTGGCTAGGCTAGGGTAGGCTAGAGTAAGCTCAGCTAGGTTAGAGTAGGCTATAGTAGGCTAGGATATAATAGGCTAGATTGGGGTAGGCTAGGCTAGAGTAGGCTTGTACACTAGGATAGGCTAGAGCAGGCTAGGTTAGGCTAGTCTAGGCTAATCTAAGATAGAGTACGCTAGGCTAGGCTAGGCTAGGTTAAGTTAGGCTAAAGTAGGTCAGGCTAGACTAGACTAGAGTAGGCTAGGCTAAGCTAGACTAGAGTAGAGTAGGCTAGGCTAGGTTAAGTTAGGCTAGAGTAGGTCAGGCTAGACTAGGCTAGGTTAGTCAAGGCTAGGCTAGTTTAGGCCAGGCTAGAGTAGGTTAGGTAGGCTTAGGCTAGAGTTAGTTAGGCTATGTTAGGCTAGGCTAGAGTAGTTTAGGATACAATAGAGTAGGGTAGGTTATGCTGGTTTTGGCTAGGTTAGGCTAGGCTAGAGTAGATTATGCTAGAGTAGGCTAGTGTAGGCTAGAGTATGTTAGGGTAGAGTAAGGTAGACTAGACTATAGTAGGCTAGGCTAGCTTAGGCTAGAGTAGGTTAGGCTAGGCTAGAGTAGTTTAGGCTACATAAAGTAGGGTAGGTTATGCTAGCTTAGGTTTAGGTTAGGCTACGCTAGTGTAGGTTAGGCTAGAGTAGGTTAGGGTAGAGTGGGGTAGGTTTGGCTATAGTAGGCTAGGCTAAAGTAGGTTAGGCTAGAGTAGGCTAGGGTAGGTTAGGTTAGGCTAGAGTAGGCTAGGTTGGGTTAGGCCAGAGTAGGCTAGGGTAGGCTAGGCTAGGCTTGGTTAGGCTAGGTTAAGTTAGGCTAGGCTAGGTTATGCAAGGCTAGGTTATGCAAGGCTAGGTTAGGCAACATTAGGCAAGGTTAGTCTAGTCTAGATTAGGTTACGTCAGGTTAGGCTACGCTAGGCTAGGCTAGGTTAGGTTAAGTTGGGCTATCCTAGTCTAGGTTAGGTTAGGTTACGTTAGCTTAGGTTAGGCTAGGTTATGCTAGTTTTGGCTAGAGTAGTCTCAAGTAGACTAGGCTATGCTACCGGAGGGTAGGTTATTTTAGGTTTTGCTTGGTTAGTCTATGCTAGAGTAGGTTAGGTTAGACTAGGTTAGGCTAGATTGGGCCATGCTAGAGTAGGTTAGGCTAGACTAGACTAGGCTAGTATATGATAGGTTAGAGTAAGCTAGAGTAGAGTTGGCTATGGTAGGCTAGATTAGTCTAGGCTAGGTTGGGATAGAGTAGGTTAGACTAGGTTAGGCGAGGTTAAGCCATGCTAGAGTAGGTTAGGCTAGGATAGGGTACGCTAGGTTAGCGTAGGCTAGGCTAGAGTAGGCTAGGGTAGGCTAGAGCAGGCTAGGCTAGAGTAAGCTAGGCTTGGTTAGACTTGAAAAGAGTAGGTTAGGCTTGGCTAGGCTAGAGCAGGCTAGAGTAGGGTAGGTTATAATTGGCTAGAGAGGGATAGGCTAGGCTAGTGTGGGATAGGCCAGGTTATAATAGGCTAGAGTAGGATAGATTAGAGTAGGATAAGCTAGGATGTAGTAGGTTAGACTACAGTAGGCTAGGCTAGGCTAGGTTGGGCTGGGCTAGAGTAAGCTACAGTAGGCTAGAGTAGGCTTGCCTAGGTTAGGCTTAGAGTGGGCTAGAGTAGGCTAGAGTAGGTTAGGCTATGCTAGAGTAGGCTAGATTAAGCTAGGAAAGAGTAGGCTAGGCTAAGCTAAGCTAGAGTAGGCTAGGCTAAGCTATGCTAGAGTAGGCTAGGCTAAGCTAGGCTAGAGTAGGTTAGGCTATGATGGATTAGGTTAGGCTAAGCTATGCTAGAGTAGGCTAGGCTAGAGTAGGTTAGGCTATGATGGATTAGGCTAGGCTAGGCCAGAGTAGGCTAGGGCTAGGCTAGTCTATGCTAGAGTAGGCTAGGTTAGGCTACGCTAGAGTAGGCTAACCAAGGTTAGAGTACACTAGGCTAGAGTATGCTAGGCTAGGCTAGGCTAGAGTAGGCTAGGCTAGAGTGGGCTAGGCTAGGGTGGGCTAGGCTAGCCTAGACTAGGCTAAAGTAAGCTAGAGTGGGCTAGGCTAGCCTAGACTAGGCTAAAGTAAGCTAGGTTACGCTAGGCAATGCTAGGCAAGGCTAGAGTTGGGTAGCTTAGGCTAGGTTAGGCTACGCTAGAGTACGTTAGGAAAGATTAGGCTGGCTTGAGTAGGTCAAGGTATCCTAGAGTAGGATAAGCTAAGCTAGTTTATGCTAGGCTAGAATAGGTGATGCTAGGTTAGGCTAGAGTAGGTTAGGCTAGGCTAGGCTAGGGCTAGAGTGGTTTAGGCTAGAGTAGAGTACGCTAAGTTAGGCTAGGTTAGGTTAGGCTAGAGTAGGTTAGGCTAGACTAGGCTAGGCTAGAGTAGGTTAGGCTAGAGTATGCTAGAGTAGGTTAGGCTAGAGTACGCTAGGCTAGAGTAGGTTAGGCTAGCTTAATTTAGTCTAACATAGGCTAAGTTAGGCCAAGATTGTCTAGGCTAGGTTAGGTTAGGTTCGGTTAAGCTAGGGTATGCTAGGGTAGGCTAGTCTAGGTTAGGCTAAGCTAGAGTAGGCTATACTAGGCTAGGCTGAGCTAGAGCACATTAGGCTAGGGTATAGTAAGTTAGGCTAGGGTATAGTAGGTTAGGCTAGGCTAGGCTACATTAGATTAGGCTAGGTTAAGCTAGGCTGTGTTAGAGTATATTAGGGTAGGCTAGAGTAGACTAGAATAGCTTAGGCTAGGATAAGCTAGATTAGACTATGTTAGGTTAGGTTAGGCTACGCTAGCCTAGAGTAGAGAAGGCTAGCTTAGGCTAGGCTAAGTTAGAGTATGTTAGACTAGGCTAGAGTCGGCTATGCTAGATTAGGCTAGACTAGAGTAGTCTAGAATAAAGGAGTCTCGTCTAGAGTAGGCTAGGCTAGAGTAAGCTAAACTATCCTACTCTTTGCTAGGATAGAGTAAGCTAGACTAGATTAGAGTAGGCTAGGCTAGACTAGACTAGGCTAATTTGGGTTAGGAAAATGTAAGCTACCCTAGCAAAGAGTAGGATAGTTTAGGTAATATTAAGCTAGGCCAGGCTAAGTAAGCTAACCCAAAGTAGACTAGGCTAGGGTAGGCGAGGCTCAGCTAGGGTAGTATTCAATAGAATAGGCCACATTAGACCAGGCTATGTTAGGCTAGGCTAGGCAAGCCTAGAGTAGACTAGGCTACCTTATGCTAGGCTAGGTTAGAGTGTGTTAGGCTAGTCCAGAGTAGGCTAGGCTAGATTAGGCTAGAGTGGGCTAGACTAGAATAGTCTAGAATAGAGGAGTCTCGGCTAGAACACGCTAGGATAAGTTGGGTTAGGTAAACGTAGGCTAGGCTACAATCGACTAGGCTAGAATCGAACACGCTAGGCTATAATCGACTAGGATAAGTTGGGTTAGGTAAACGTAGGCTACCATAGCAAAGAGTAGGAGAGGTTAGGTAATAATAGGCTAGGCTAGGCTAATTTGGCTAACCTAGAGAAGAGTAGGCTAGGGTAGGTCAACCTAGGCTAGGGTATTCTATGATAGAATAGGCTAATCTACGCTATGCTAGGCTAGGATAACTGAGAGCGGGCTAAACTAAGCTAGGCTAGAGCAAGATAGGCTAGAGTAGGGTTGGCTAGACTATAGTAGGCTAAGCTAGACTAGAGTAGCTTATCTTAGGCTAGGCTAGGCTAGGCTAGAGTAGGCTCAGCTAGGAAAGAGTCTGCTAGGCTAAGTTAGGCACCAGTACGCTAGGCTATGCTATGTAGACTAGTCTAGAGTAAGTTAGGTGTAGCACCCTCATATTTGAAAGTAAAATTTATAATTATTGTTATTTAATTTAAAGTGTTTTTATAAAAAAAAAAAATTGTAAAGAAAACAAAGGCTAATAACAAGTGCTTTTATCATTCAATAAATTAAAATAAATAGTTGAGAAGATGATTACAAGTGTAGAATCAATAACTAATTCAAAACTTACATACAGTTGCGTAGGAAATTTACCTTATTTTCTTGCCTTGACCCCATAGATAAAATATCTTAGGAGGGACAAGAGAGAGTTTGGCCACCAGAAGGAGGAATCGTTTGTAGAAAAGAAAGAGAATACTGCGAAGAGAGATTGTCTTGAGCTAGCCTTGAACCAATGGAACCTCTCCGCTCATATTTATATAATCTGAGGTTCTAGACAAGACCAGGAGGGTCATGAATTCTGAATACTTAGTGAACCTATTATGGCTGTAGGATCCTAACTTTACTGGAAGTGAAAGCTAGTGGGGAACCTAGATGTAAGTTCCAGTTTCATTGGAAGGTCTATGTAGTCTGATCCTTACTCTCTCTTCTCGACTCTTTACAAAGTTTATAGATAAGTGCCATTTCCTTATTAAGGTTCATCTCATGATAGTTTCATTAACTATTAAAATAATATTGATGATGGATCATTGGTGTGTGATAATAAAGTAAATATGTTTCGTTTATGAATTTGGAACAAAATGTTGCACCAAACTTTTATTACGGAGGAACATAGTTAGCTTACTACAAAAACCTTACAGTTTAATAAAGAGAGACACTTTGCTATAAGTCTCTTAATTTTTATAACCGAGTTAGTTTATAGTAAACTTTGTTAATAAGTGAATAATGAAATAAGTCTGCTATAAAGCAACATAGATATTAAATATAGACTTGGAAACATCGTAATTGGCCATGCTGACATTCATGCCACAAAAAATAGATAATATTATAGAAAAATTAATTAGAATGGTGGGAATAAGATCTAAATCCCAAGGTTTTGGGTGTCATTCCAAATACTTATTTTATTGCAACAGTATTTTCTCCATCAGGGAATTATTCTAAGTAAATGTTAGATCAGGTGTAGTGTTCGAGAGTGAGACTCAATTAGAAACACTAACCAACCCTGAAGTTGACTTAGCTTGTAAAGAACCTTCGCAACCTTGTTTATCAATGGCTTGATGGTATAGACTTCAAGGAATCCTATTTTCTCATCTAGGATAGTCAAGGTGTTGTAACAACCCTTAATCCTAGGTTGACTACACTCTTGAATCCAAGATAAGTTGGAGACTAGGAGGAAATTAAGTAAGTAATATAGAAAAACCCTAGAATAGATTGGTTTTATCGATAAATATGAAAAATAAACACCACATTATAATATGATGAGAGAAATAGATAGTAATTATCCATAGAGTGTCTGCTTGCAGAAGAAATAGCGGAAAATTTAAACAGTCAATAAATTTAAAAATGTCGTATAAACCCTCAACGAGGATAGCCAGAAAAAACTAACTGATAATGAACAGTCCTTAAATCCATTGAAAATAATGCATGATCTTTCATGGAAATGTAAATAACATTAATAACTTTCCAGGGCTAAAGGCCTTCATTATGTTAAAAATATTAATACTTTCATAAGTTGAGGAAGGACGAAGGCCTGAAAATTCTAAAGAAAATAACATTTTTAAATTACAAGCTAGTCGTGGGCCTTAAACAAAAATTAATAAGAAAAATAGTCTATGCTGGAACCAGTCAAGGTTTCTTCAGTAACTGTGGGTGTAAGTCCACTCAAGAAGCCATCAAGTGCTAAATATTAAGCATAAACACCTACATATTTCACCAATAGAGATTAAGGGGCTTGTTTCATTTGTAGTCTGGAGGTGATCAACAATCTGAGTTGAGGAAATATTTGACAACCACGCGGTTGAAAACAAACTTGAAACCATCTTGCTCCATCTGAAAGGGAAAAAAAATTAGTTAGAGTTTAATCGATACTAAAAATCGATAACATCAACCTCTAACTAAATGAACTGGCTAGTTAAACATCTTAGCAACTAGGTGCATCTGCTAGAAAAAGAAAGGATTCAAGGGTTTTCCTCCATGAACCAGAAGAGAAATTCTTACATAGGTAGGGTAACGAGAAGATTAACCACGGTATACTGTAAGAAAATTGGAGAGTGAATATGTATAGGCTCGGAGGATTAATCACCTTAAAGGAAAGTTGAAGAGTTGTTTTCCGCTCTATGCCGGAGGTAGAATGAGAGCTACTAGCCACAACACCTTGCTTAGTTACACTAACCCTAGCATAAGGAATGGTGACCGTCAAATCAACACCATGTATCCCCTTCTCCGAATTGAAGCAAAGTGTCGACTAGTGTCCATGTGTATCTGGGCGCGTGCCTCGTCTATTTAGAACCATATAGATTAATATCAAGCATTACAACAATGTCTCAATGCATAGTTTGGAGTTAAAAAGACATTAACTCATACTATGTGAAAGAACTAAATTAAATAGGATGATCCGCCAAAGGACATCAAATGCATTAAGGAATTTATAATTAACTGGGTACCATAATTAAGTATGTCATTACTTTTATAGCCTCATAAAAGCCATGATGTAATATTTTATTAGAGAGAGTTTGTGTAGCCAGCTAATATTCAGATAAAAATATATTGATTTTTTTTGGTCATGTATGTCATGTTATATAGTGTTTAAGTGTTACAATTGGTATCACAAATTCAGGTTATAACACTGTGACCTGAATTTGGATCTCAGGTTTGAAAAACTGTAAATGTTACATAGAGAAAGGAAGAGACTAAAAACTAAGGAAATGAGGAGAGGAGTTGGAATTCCTCTGCCTCGAAGGCCTTCAGTGGGTTTAAGTTAAGTTCCCTTTTCTAAATATAACTCAAAGGTGTGGGCACAAATCGGAGGGGAAAATAACAATTCTAATGTTTTTTTATTAGAGACAGTAGAACAATTGCAAGCAGAAATGGAAAATTTGTGCATAAACAATGAGATATTAAGGGTAGATGAGGAAAGGATCCTCAAAAGTCTTTATGATAGGAAAAATCAAAGAAATACCACACCTAGTCGTGATGGAGGAAATAGGACTGAAGGGCATACTAAAGAAGTATATCACCATGAGATTCATGGAGATCGAATTGAGTATGAGGAGGGGTTGGAGAATGTTTCAAGCATAAAAGGGGCCAAAAGACAAAATGTAGAATTGCAAGGAGAATTTAAGAAAATCAACCCACCCTTGTTTCATGGAAAATTGGAAGAGATTGTTGAAGCCTAGTTGATAAAAATGACCAAGTAATTTCAAATTTACAAGTATGATGATAATTTAAAAGCCAGATTTGCCATATACCAGTTGCAAGGCAATGCCACCTTATGGTGGGAAGAAGTGAAAGTTGTGAGGGACATTAATGAACAAGATGTAACTTGGGATAAATTTAAGAAACATTTTAAAGATAAGTACACCATAGAACTATTTTATGATGAAAATGATAAACAATTCCACGATATGAAATTGGGACAACAAACTATAGATGATTACATAACTAAATTCACATTTTTGTTAATGTATGTTCCATACATTCGTGAGGAAAATTACAAGGTACATAAGTTTGTGAGTAGCTTCCCAACCTTTATGAAAGAAAAATTGGAATTTGATAATCCAAAAACTGATGGACGAAGCTATTCGCAAAGCCCGACTCTAATATCAACAACTGAAGACAAGAGGGGAAAGTGACAAACATTGAACAAATAAAAAGGAACATAAAGGATTCTGGAACATAAATATAAAAGCGAACAGGGAAAGAAACACATTTCGGAGGCAATAAAATGACTACCTAGGAAAAATTCAGCGGAAGTTGATGATATAAGGCAGAAGAAGACAAGGTGAGGCATCTAGTAAACAATAATCTAGACAAATACAAAAGACACCATTACAGTGTTGGGGCTATGGAGAACCCCATTACTATAAAAATTGTCCCCACCTCACTCATGCAGAAACAACAACTCACATTCAAGAGGCTTCCACTATGGGTGATGTGGCAAAGATCATACCAAATATTAATGCCACCTTGGATGATCATTAGGTCAAATATCAATCTGTGATGGTGGAATTTGAAGGTAAAATTGTTGATCATTCTATTTCAATTTTGATAGACCCAAGAGAAACTTTAATTTATTTTAGTCCTAAAATTGTTGATTTAGGCCAGTTACTAGCTGCCAAATTCAGTAGTCTATCACTAGTGCAACTGGCCACATGGAACAAAAGAAGAGTCACTACAAAAGTAAATGATTTTCTTATAGAGATCATGGGAATACGAGTTAAAGTGAACTTAAATATATTTCCCTTAGGATCATATGATGTATTAATTGGGGTGGATTGGTTTGAGAGTTATTGGTCCTTAGTAAACTGTAGAGATAAAACTATCAGTTTCATTAATGAGGAAGGCATCAGATAAGAGATTCAGGGTATTGAAAGGAATATTAAATGATGAACCATTACAACAAACTAATTAGGAAAATGCATACAAAAGGGCTATCAAATTTATGGAGTGCAGGTTGGTTACAACAATTCCAACGATAAATTGCACACATTGGAAGGATTGCAAGTAATTCAGGGATTTACTGATGTCTTTCCAAAAGAAATTTTTGGTTTTCCTCCAAAAAGGGATATTGATTTACATTAGAGTTAATTCTTGTTGTTGTTCTAGTTTCTAAAATGCCCTATCAAAGGAGCATACTGTAATTAACCAAACTAAAAATTCAGTTGCAGGAATTACTAAAAAAATGGTGCAGCCACCCAAGTGTGTCAGCTTGGAGGACTTTGGCATTGTTTGTAAATAAAAATATGGTACCTTCAGATTATGCATTGATTTCCAGCAACTAAATAAATTAAATTTTAAGAATTAGTACTTGTTATCAACGGTCAATGATTTGTTCAATCAAGGGAAGGGGTCACTATATTTTCTAAAATTGACTTGCCATTAGGATATCATCAAATCATCATTAAGGATGATGATGTCCATAAAACAACATTCAGAATGCACTATGGCTATTACGAGTTTGTCATTTTACCATTCAGGCTCACTAATTCCCTTACAACTTTTATGAGTTTGATGCATGGAATCTTCCACCCTTGTTTAGATAAATTTGTGTTGATTTTTATTCATAATGTATTAATCTACTCAAAAAATATGGAAGAACATAAAAATAACTCACATATGGTGCTGAAAGTGTTGAGGGAGAACAAAACTTTTGCAAATATAGCAAATTTGATTTTTCAAATATCATATCCAATATTTAGGACATGTTATTTCTACAATGGGCATATTAGTTGATTATGAAAAGATCAGCACTATTATGCACTATCCTATTCCCAACAACGTAGTAGATATTCGGTCATGTATGTGACTAGCAGGTTACTATAGATGATTTATTTAAGGTTTTTACCGAATTTCCTATCCCATAACTTCTCTACAAAAGAAGGGGAAGGTGTTTAAATGGCCAACGGACTGTTAAGCGAGCTTTGTGAAGTTAAAAAAAATGTTAACAATTGCCTCAATATTAAAAGTTTATGATCCTAAGAAGGAGTTCACAATATGCACATATGCATGTAAGGAGGGAATTGGAGGAGTGTTGATGCAAGAGGCTAAGGTAATAGCCTATGAGTCTCGTAAGTTAAAATATTATGAATAAAAATATTTCACTTATGATCTGGAGTTAACACCAATGGTCCATGCCCTTAAGGTATTGTGGCCTATTTGTTAGGGAAGAGATTTTTGATGTTAATGAACCATAACATCTTAACTAATTTCTTCAAACAACCCAACTTGAATGCATGCAAAGGAAAGTGGACAATGTTTTTAAGAGAGATTGATTTTGATATCAAACACCTTAAGGGTAAATAAAATCATGTTGTTGATAACTTAAGAAAGAAGTTGCATTGTGTATACAAAAAAAATTATAGTGAGGTATAGATTGATTTTTCATATTGAATCAGAGAAGTCGTTGATAAGGATCTGAAATACTATTTATTATGACAAGAAGCAGAGCAATTAGAGAAAGATGGAAAAGTAAGTGATTGTAACATAGACAACAACAACCTACTGATCTATAGGGAGACGATTTATGTAATGAATCAGATGGAAATTAAATAATTAATTTTGGATGATTTCCACCAAAGCCCTTATGTAGCTCATCCCAATTATCAAAAGATGTTGTTTGCATTAAGGGAGGAATATTTTTTTCTCGTTATGAGGACAGATATTTCTTAGTATTTATCTAGATGCCTCGATTACCAGTAGGTAAAAGTTGAAAATCAACATTCAACATACCTATTACATCCATTACCCGTTCCAGAATGGAAATGGGATACTATCACAATAGATTTTATAGTGGGATTACCTAAGTCTAAGAAGCAAAATGATTCCATTATGGTATTTGTGGATAAATTGAGTAAGAAAACCCATTTTATCCCCGTAAAATCTACCTATCAAGCTATTCAGGTCACTGACATTTTTATGAGGGAGATATTTCGATTCCATTGAATGTCAATAGTAGTAATCTTTGATCGAGACATAAAATTTACCTTTTTTTCTTGGAGATCTTTACTCATAGGCTGAGGCACTTTTGGTCTAGTTTAGTACTGCATATCACCCACAAATTGATGGGTAAATAGAGCGCATGAATCAAGTGAACTAAGTGGGAAAAATGCCTCCATCTGGTTGAGTTTGTGACAATAATAATTATCATGAATCCTTGAAGATGAGTCCCTTCGACATACTATATGGGAAAAGGTGTACATCAGCTTCTAATTGGAGCAACTCTGAGGATAAATTAATAATAGGACTAGACATGTTAGATGAAATGGATAAGACAGTAAGAAAGGTCCATCAAAATCTTAAGGATGCTCAAAATCGAAAAAAATCTATGCTTATAAAAAAGAACTTTCAGAGAAATCCAAGTTTGGGATCATGTTTACGTGTGTATTAAACCAAAGATAACCACCTTGAGATGGGGAAATTATATAAAACAGGCACCGCAGTTTTGTTGACCCTTCCAAATTTTATGAAGGGTAGTACCAATTGCATACCAACGAGCACAGCCCAACCATATGAAAATCCACAACATATTTCATGTATCCTTACTAAAAAAATATATGCATGACCCCAGGCATATTATTAACTAGAAGGACATAAAGGTAAAACATTTTTTATTTTTGTTATATGATGTTAGTGTTACCATAAATATAAACTAACTATGAATCATGTTATTTACAAGTCAAACTGGATGAAGAACTTCTAGCAGATCCACTACATATTCTCGGGGAGAGAGAAATAATGTTGTGGAGGCGAGTCATTACCTAGGTTAAAATGCAATGGAAGCACTTTAGCCCAGAGGAGGCCACTTGGGAGGACAAGAATTTCATGGGATGTGGATATCCAAATCTATTTCAAGGACTAGAATAAACACAGGAGAGATCTTCTGCACCAGAAGGGGAAGATGTAGTAGCCTTAGATCCAAAAGTAAATTTTATAATTATTGTTACTTACTTCAAGATGTTGTTATAAAAAACAAAGTGTAAAGAAACACAGCTTGCTAACAAATATTGTTACTGTTTAATAAAATAAAATTATTGAGAAGATGATTACGGGTGTATACTCAATAACTAATTCAAAAATTCCATATAGTTAGGTAGGATAGTTACCTTGTTTTCATGCCTTAACCCTAGAGATAAAATATCTTAGGAGGAACAAAAGAGGGGTTGGCCACCAAAAGGAGGAACTACTTGGAGAAAAGAAAGAGATAGAACTATCATGAGAGATTGTCTTGAGCTATCCTTGAACTAGTGGAAATGTCTTCTCGGATTGATATAATCTAATGTTTCAGACTAGAACAAGACTATGTTGAGGTCTGAAGACTGAGTGAACCTATGATGGTTGCAAGATCCTAACTATAATGGAAGTTGAAGCTGGGGGGGAACCTAGACTTAATTGCTAGTTCCATTGGAAGGGAGGTGTAGTCTCATATTTAATCTGTCTTCTTGACTGTTTATGAAGTTTATAGATAACTACCATTTCCTTATTAAGATTTATCTTGTGATAGTTGCATTAACTATTGAAAGAATATTGATGATGACTCATTGGTGTGTGATAATAAACTAAATATGTTTCATTTGGGAATTTTGAACTGTCTGTTGCACTAGACTTTTACTACAATGGAACAGAGTTAGTTTGCCACAAAAAAATTATAGTTTAATAATTATGGACAATTTTCTATAATTATCTTAATGTTTATCACCGAGTTAATTTATAGTAAACTTTTCATAATGAGCGAAGAACAAAATAAGTCTAGTATAAACAAAAAATGATATTAAATGTAGACTCAAAAACATCATAATCGGCCATATCAGCATTCATGCAAAAACAACTTAACATAATAGAAAAATTAATTAGGAGGGTGGGTATAATTTTTAAATCACGAGCTTTTTGGTGTCATTCCAACCACTAATCTCATTAGAAGAGTGTTTTCTCCTAGAAGTGAATTATTCTAAGTAAACATTGGACTAGTTGTATTACTCAAGAGTGAGACTCAATTACAAATCCGAACCAACCATGAAATCGACTCAACAGATGCAGATGAAGATACAGAACTTGAGAAAGAAAACTCAGTATAGTATTGATGATCAATTGCATGGTACAACAAAAGTGGTGATATCAGACAGAGATGTAAACTTTACATCTGATTTCTGGAAGGCTCTATTTATAGGGTTGGGTACGCAGATCCATTTTAGCATCGCTTATCATCCATAGATGGATGGGAAAATGGAGTGGGTTAATCAAGTGTTGGAGGACATGTTGCGAATGTATGTGATGCAACAACCAACCAAATAGGAGTAATCCCTCCACTTTGTTGAATTTTCTTATAATAATAACTACCATGAATTTTTTAGGTTAAAATTATTTTATGCTAAAATTCTTCAAGTTTTTTTAGAGTATATAGATTTGCTATATTTTTATATGAATATGGCCAAACAATTTAAGTAGCTAGTAGGATTTGCCAACATTTCTACACTTTAGGATAAAATTCCATGTTTCAAATTTTCCCTAATGTAGACATTTAAGAGGATTTTAGATGGTCTAAAACCTAGTGCTAATTGAGGGTAGAGGAATACAAAGGCATTAAATGTAGATGGTATTAGCCTATACCAAATATTAGGCAAGTTGAGATAGAGGAGATTCAATTCCTTTAACTTTGTATTTGTTTCACGGTTGTGCAAGGCATATATGAGCGAGATGTTAGGAAATAATAGTCAAGGAATAAGATTTTGTAGTAGCCACTTAAGCCATCATGTCAAAAGAAACTTCGTAGTAAGTATCTCTCTTTGTGTTTGCATTTCCATTACTACAGAAATAAAAGAACAACAATGGCCTTACATTCTAGCTAGATTTCCTCTTATTTTAAGTTCCCTAAAATGCTTATTGTATTCATTTGTGTGAATAATTTATTGATTTACATATTCTTTGATTCTCACATTTTAATTATTCTCAAAAAAATTAGTAATAAAATAGTTCTAACAAACATATATCATACATAACTCCTAATCTCTATGACCCATAGTAAATATAACTTGGGAGCTATTATTTGGATTTATTTTGAATTAAATTTAATCCATGTGTTATAATGTTTAAAGGATAAATTTCATGTATTATTTTTAAAAGATATCCTTTATTCACGATGAAATAATAAATTTTTAATATTATTAAATATAAGAATCCTTCATTTGCGGGGCATCATGTTAGGTATACATTTCATACATATTACTTCTTCAATTCTATCAGCATATGCATTATCTTTTATATAAATAATTATAATTATATAATGATAAATATTTAAATTGTATAACAAATTTGTTATATGCTAAAAATGATGAGTCCATCAGCCAACTCACATTATTGGCATGGAATAGTTTAGGCTTTGTTCTCTTATTTCATAATAAAGGCTTCCTATAAATAGAAATGGGCATGTTACATTCCTTTTAATAGTAAAGTTAATCCAAATGGCTAGAAATGAGGTGTCACCATCTCTCCAAACGACTAAAAATGATGTGGCATCAAACGGCTAGAAATGATGTCGCGTTGTCCCTGCAAATTAGCCTTTGATACATCCCCCGAGATACCTTTGGATTCTCTTGTGCTGTCCAAAAATGTTTCTAATTTTGTGCGTTCAAACTGTTCAGTTGAACGAATGTCCTTCCATTGGACCACAACCACCTAGTTTCCTTTCTTTTTAATAAAAAGCTGACAAGGCAATGAAATAAAAGTTTGAGGGACAAAAAGCTGACTCGGCAATGAAATAAAAGTTGAGGGACAAATGATAAGGATTTTGAGTCTGGACAAAATCAGAGCGAAATTTTCTTTGCCCATTCAAGGTTTGGATTGAAATGCACGAGGATGGAATACCTAGCACCCACTCCTTCCTTTGAATGTCGGCCAAGGAAAAAGCCATTTGTGACCGTTTCAAAAGCAGACGATATAAACACATTCTCACACGCTGAATACCTACTCTCCGCTTTTTGTTCCCTACTCTGCACTGCATTGCCTTGAATTCGTTTCTTTATCGGTGTTTCTGTTCTGGTGGGATGATTTCAGCTTATTTCCTTGTCCTTTTTCCCTCATTTTCTGCCTGATTTTATTTTTGTTGCAGAACGTGGAGCACATTTTTGCTCTATGTTTTCATTTTTTGGCTGTGTCATTTTATTTTTGGTGCAGAAGATAGATGTCTCTATTTTTAGATTTTAGATTTCTATAAACCTAACCACTGGAGTGGAAAATCCAGTGTACATTTTCGCCTGGCATGGCATTGACAATCAGGTACGCTTAGAGCTTCGGAGTTGCTTCCTGGTTTAATAATTTTTATTTATTAATTGTTTGAGATTCAGATATTTATCAAGCGTTTCAATTAATTGTTATTTATTAAGGGTTTTAATTATTGGCAATGTAATAGATAGAAACCACCAAATAGTAATTAATAATTTTTATTTATTAATTGTTTGAGATTCAGATATTTACTAAGGGTTTTAATTATTGGCAATGTAATAGATAGAAACGACCAAATAGTAATTAATTTGCAGGTTCCATTGGAACCATAAATCCTAATGGGTTGACGTTAATTTCAGTAAATTACAGCTAGGTTTGCGGTATTAAAATCTATGTTGTTTTCGATCTTTTAAACCTACTCTGTTTCTATGTTGTTTTTGATATTTTAACCCTACTCTGTAATCTTTAACGTGGCTTTTTTTGTGGGTCTTCCTGGCTTTTTAATTTTGATTGTTCTATGAACAGATCAAGAATAACTGATTCTCACTCAACCGCCTGGAAATAACACAAAGTCCAGTAAACCTGGTTCAACCCAGCTGCAGGTAGAGAGCAAGAATACCTGATTCGCCTGGAAATAACATGACGCCCACGCCCAATTGCAGGTAGCTTTCTTTCCTAATTTTTTTTGGAATCCATTTTGAATGATGCTAATTTGGATCCAATTCAATCCATCTAAAATCAACCTTCCAATTCAATATGCAGGGTCTCCCTCTATTTTTTATTTTTTACTTTTCGGTTGGCTATGCTAAAGAAACCTAGTCCTGCCTCTTCATTTTCTGTTTCTTGAATTAAAATAGGTCAATTAAAGAAACCTTCATTACAACTATATTTCTTCTGAGCTGCTCTCAAAGAAATAGCTGAATTAAAGAAACCTCCGTTACCACTATATTTCCTCTGAGCTGCTCTCAAAGCAAAACCCAGTCCATTCATCTCAGTTTTATTATTCCATATTCCTTCTGGTTTCCTCGGCTCTCACAGATGCCATAGTTTCTTCTTAATTCATTTCAGCCGTTGTAATATCCTTGTCTCCTGGCCATAGATGCAATTGTTTGATTTCTCTCAAAATTATTCACGGGATCCGTTCCATTAGTTTATGTTGCATGGTGTGAAGCAGGGAAATACAAACCTCCATGGGCTTCAATTACAATTACAGTTCTATTACCTCTGAGCTCTACTCTAAAAGCAAACCTCAATTTTTTAATTTCAGCGAATATTCCTAAGTTTCTATTTCGTAAGTTTCTAACGATCAACCCTGGAATTTTATACTGCGCAGATTTCAACAAGAAATTCCTAACTATTCGGAAAATTATAGCGACTGATTTGCAAAGACTTATCACTAGGTGTGGAAGGAATTGTCAGTCAATCTAGGTAACAATCATGAATAGTATAAAACAAATCTTTTGGCATATTGACTTTTCTTTGATGTTTTTTTTGATGTGTGTCTTCAGCATTTTGATTCCATAGATTATTTCTAACTTAATTATTCGTTAATTTGTAATTAATGGCTTTTTAAATAAAAATATTTAAAATATTTATAAGTGAGGAAAATAGTAAACATTGTTTTTGGAGTTGGAATTAGAGAAGAAAATACTGAAAAGAAAATACAGAAATTGGAAAATTCTAATATCACATTCTACATTTCGATTTTATTTATTAATTATTTTTTCCAGCCTTCTCGTAACCAGAATGTCAAACTACAACAAGAATAAGGTATAGGGTATTTTCAATTAATTTTCTCGGTATTTTAAGTTAAATATCTTAAGGTCTGTCTCTAAACAGTCATAGATGTGGTTTCTATCTATCCTCTAAGTTCTTCTCTTCAGGAAAACTTAATCTGTTCATTTTCTATCTATCCCCTAAGTTCTTCTCTTCAGGAAAGCTTGATCTGTTCATTTCAGTTTTCGGTATGTTAATATATTTAACCATGTAAAGAGTTTATTTATGTTAATATATTTAACCATGTAGAGAGTTAAAACCAGACTAGTTTTTACTGATTTTTTTAGCTGGGCTTAATTTATTTCTGTACTTTTATGGATTCAATCAGTGTTCCACACTGTTCAGATCATTACATTTATTCATTAACTTAGTTTATCTCTGTGAAAGTGTGGTTTTATTTAAATTAGTTTTTACTCATTTGTTTAGCTGGGCTTAATTTATTAATGTACTTTTATCGATTCAATCAGTGTTCCACTTTGCTCAGATCATTACATTTATTCATTAACCTAGATTATCTGTGAAAGTGTGGTTTTATTTAAATTAATTTTTAACTTTTACATTTATGTCTCTCAATTTTTTTCTCAATTAAAAATATAGTTGGCTTAAATTGTGGCTCTCAAAATGAGTTTTGGATGGGCCTCCAATAAAAAATTCCTTCAATACTTTCCAATCATATTTTTACAATTTTGCAAATATGTTTTGTAATTTATTCTCTAATAACTTATTACATATAAAATTTTAGATAGTGGATTTCTAAGGATTTCAATATTTTTAAGATTACAAATATGTTTTTCATTTTAAAATATGTTTTTTATATATATCTTATAACTTATATTACATCTGATTATACATAGTATGTGGTTAGTTCAATGTTTTTAAATTGTATCTTCATCAATTATCTTATTTTTAAATAAATTTGGATAATTTATTTTATAATAGCATTTAATTACAATGTGTTTGAATGATTTATTTATTAATATTATTAGTTTAATTTAATTTTTAAAATCAGTGTCAAATTTAATATGTAATAAGTTTGGCCACTATATTTAATTAATGGTATAATATATAGATTTTTAATGAAATAACATAATGTGCAAAGAAAATGCTTGACTTTATATAATATAAAGTGATAATGCTCTTATATTTCAATATTTATGATAAAATTAAATTGTACTATAAATGTTTTTTAAGATTGCTTTTGAATATATATTTTCTTAAAATTTTCAACTACAACATGTATATATATAAATTTTTAGAAACCTAGATTGTGTTAGACTCGGGAAGGCTAAGTTTGAGTGGGCTGGGATAGACTAAATTAAACTAGGCTACACAAGGATAGAATAAGTTTATGCTAGGGAGGGCTATCCAAAAACAGGATAGGCTACTCTATAGTAGGGTAAGGTAAGCTAGAGTAGCCTAGGCAACGATAATATATAGTAGACTAAAGTAAGCTAGAGTAGCCTAGCATGGACTACTAAAGAATAGAATAAGGTGAGCTAGAGTAGGCTATGCTAGGCTAGGCTAGACTAGGGTAGGTTAGGCTAGTAAAGCATAGGCAAGGTTAGGCTAAGCTAGGTTAGGCTAGGCTAGGCTAGGTTAGGTTAGGTTACATTAGGCTAGGTTGGGTTGGGTTAGGCTAGCTTAGGTTAGGCTAGGCTGACTAAGGTTAGGTTAGGTTAGGTTAGATTTAGCTAGATTAGGTACACTAGAGCAGGCTAAGGTATGCTAGAAGTAGGCTACAGTAGGCTATAGTAGGGTAGGTTAGTTAAGGTTAAGACAGGTGAGTATAGGTGAGAGTAGGTGAGAGTAGGTTAGGCCAGACGAGAGTAGGTTAGGCTAGAGTAGGCTAGAGCAAGCTAGAGCAGGCTAGGCTAGGCTAGAGTAGTGTAGGCTAGACTAGGGTTGGGTAGTGTAGGCTACTGTAGGCCAGGCTAGGCTAGGCTAGGCTAGGCTAGGTGAGGCTAGGTTAGGCCAGAGTAGGCTAGGGGCTAGGCTACGGTAGGCTAGAGTAGGTGAGGCTAAGTTATAGTAGGCTATAGTAGGCTAGGGTATAGTAGGCTAGATTGGGCTAGGCTAGGCTAGAGTAGGCTAGGCTACACTAAGATAGGCTAGAGTAGGCTAAGCTAGGCTAGGTTAAGTTAGGCTAGAGTAGGTCGGGCTAGGTTAGGCTAGCCATTAGGCTAGGCTAGGCTAGGCTAGAATAGGCTAGGTTAGAGTAGGTTAGGCTAGATTATGTTAGGCTAGGGTAGGCTTAGTTAGGCTATGTTAGGCTAGGCTAAGCTAGAGTAGGCCTAAGTAGGCTAGGCTAGAGTTGAGTAGGTTAGGCTAGAGTAGGCTAGGCTAGGCTAGTTTAGGCTAAGCTAGAGTAGGTTAGGCTTGAGTAGGTCAGGTTAGGTAAGGCTAGCCTAGAATAGTTTAGGGTGGGTTAGCTAGGTCGGGCAAGGTTAGGTTAGGTAGAGTAGGTTAGGCTACAATAGGCTAGAGCAGGCTGTGTTAGAGTAAGTTAGGATATGCTAGAGTAGGAAAGGCTAGGCTAATTTCGGCTAGGCTATATTAGTTTAGGCTAGCCTAGGCTAGTTTAGGTTAGGCTAAAGTAGGTTAGGCAGGCTTAGGCTAGAGTTTGTTAGGCTATGTTAGGCTAGGTTGGAGTAGTTTAGGCTACAATAGAGTAGGGTAGGGTACGTTAGGTTAGGTTAGGTTAGGTTAGGTTAGGCAAGGTTAGGTTAAGCTAGGTTAGGTTAGGTTAAGTTAGTCTAGGCTAGGCTAGGCTAGGCTAGGCTAGGCTAGGTTAGGTTATGTTAGGCTAGGCTAGGTTGGGCTACGCTAGCTTAGGTTAACCTAAGCTAGGTTAGTCTAGGCTAACTTAGGTTAAGTTAGGTTAGGTTAGGTTAGATTCAGCTAGATTAGGTATGCTAGAGCAGGCTAAGGTATGCTAGAAGTAGGCTATAATAGGGTAGGTTAGTATAGGTGAGAGTAGGATAGGATATGTTAGGCTAGGTTAGGCCAGGGGAGAGAAGGTTAAGCTAGGCTAGTCTAGGCTAGGCTAGAGTAGGTGAGGCTAGGTTAGGCCATAGTAGGCTACTAGCTAGGCTAGGGTAGGCTAGAGTAAGCCCAGCTAGGTTAGAGTAGGCTATAATAGGCTAGGGTATAATAGGCTAAATTGGGCTAGGCTAGGCTAGAGTAGGCTAGGCTACACTAGGATAGACTAGAGTAGGCTAGGTTAGGCTAGTCTAGGTTAATCTAAGCTAGAGTATGCTAGGCTAGGCTAGGCTAGGTTAAGTTAGGCTAGAGTAGGTTATGCTACACTAGGCCAGGTTAGGCTAGGCTAGGCTAGTTTAGGCCAGGCTAAAGTAGGTTAGGTAGGCTTAGGCTAGAGTTAGTTATGCTATGTTAGGCTAGGCTAGAGTAGTTTATGCTGTAGTAAAGCAGGGTAGGTTATGCTAGTTTTGGCTAGGTTAGGCTAGGCTAGAGTAGATTATGCTAGAGTAGGCTAGTGTAGGCTAGAGTAAGTTAGGGTAGAGTAAGGTAGACTAGACTATAGTAGGCTAGGCTAGCTTAGGCTAGAGTAGGTTAGGCTAGGCTAGAGTAGTTTAGGCTACATAGAGTAGGGTATGTTATGCTAGCTTAGGTTTAGGTTAGGCTAGTCTTGTGTAGGTTAGGCTAGAGTAGGTTAGTGTAAGCTAGAGTAGGTTAGGGTAGAGTAGTGTAGGTTTGGCTATAGTAGGGTAGGCTAAATTAGGTTAGGTAGGCTAGGGTAGGTTAGGTTAGGCTAGCTTAGGTTAGGCCAGAGTAGGGTAGATTAGGCTAGGTTAGGTTAGGTTAAGTTAGGCTAGGCTAGGTTACGCAAGGCTAGGCTAGGCAATGTTAGGCAAGGTTAGTCTAAGCTAGTTTAGCTTAGGCAAGGCTAGGCTAGTCTAGTCTAGTCTAGCTTAGGTTAGGTCAGGTTAGGCTAGGCTAGGCTAGGTTAGGTTAGGTTGGGCTATCCTAGTCTAGGTTAGGCGAGGTTAGGTTAGATTAGGTTATGTTAGCTTAGGTTAGGCTAGTTTTGGCTAGTTTTGGCTAGAGTAGTCTCAAGTATGCTAGGCTATGCTACCATAGGGTAGGTTATTTTAGGTTTGGCTTCGTTAGTCTATGCCAGAGTAGGTTAGGTTAGACAAGGTTAGGCTAGGTTAGGCCATGCTAGAGTAGGTTAGGCTAGACTAGGCTAGGCTAGACTAGGCTAGGCTAGTATATGATAGGTTAGAGTAAGCTAGACTAGAGTTGGCTATGGTAAGCTAGATTGGTCTAGGCTAGGTTGGGCTAGAGTAGGTTAGACTATGTTATGATAGGGTAGGATAGAGTAGGCTAGGCTCAAGTAAGCTAGGCTTGGTTAGGCTTGGAAAGAGTAGGTTAGGCTAGGCTACATTAGGCTTGGCTAGGCTAAGCTACATTAGGCTTGGCTAGGCTAGAGCAGGCTAGAGTAGGCTAGGTTATAATAGGCTAGAGAGGGATAGGCTAGGCTAGAGTGGGATAGGCTAGGCTATAATAGGCTAGAGTAGGCTAGACTAGAGTAGGAGAAGCTATGATGTAGTAGGTTAGACTAGAGTAGGCTAGGCTAGGCTAGGTTGGACTGGGCTAGAGTAAGCTAGAGCAGGCTAGAGTAGGCTTGCCTAGGTTAGGCTAGATGGGGCTAGAGTAGGTTAGGCTATGCTAGAGTAGGCTAGATTAAACTAGGCAAGAGTAGGCTAGGCTAAGCTAGGTTAGGCTAAGCTATGCTAGAGTAGGCTAGGCTAAGCTAGACTATAGTAGGTTAGGAAAGAGTAGGCTAGGCTAAGCTATGATAGAAGAAGCTAGGCTAAGCTAAGCTAGAGTAGGTTAGGCTATGATGGATTAGGCTATGCTAGGCTAGAGTAGGCTAGGGGCTAGGCTAGTCTAGGCTAGAGTAGGCTAGGCTAGGCTACGCTAGAGTAGGCTAACCAAGGTTAGAGTAGGCTAGGCTAGAGTACGCTAGGCTAGGCTAGGCTAGAGTAGGCTAGGCTAGAGTGGGCTAGACTAGCCTAGACTAGGCTAAAGTAAGCTAGGTTAGGCTAGGCAAGGCTAGAGTTCGGTAGGTTAGGCTAGTTTAGGCTATGCTAGAGTACGTTAGGAAAGATTAGGCTAGGTTGAGTAGATCAAGGTATGCTAGAGTAGGATAAGATAAGCTAGTTTATGCTAGGCTAGAGTAGGTGATGCTAGGTTAGGCTAAAGTAGGTTAGGCTAGGCTAGGCTAGGGCTAGAGTAGTTTAGGCTAGAGTAGAGTAAGCTAGGTTAGGCTAGGTTAGGTTAGGATAGAGTAGGTTAGGCTAGACTAGGCTAGGTTAGAGTAGGTTAGGCCAGAGTAGGTTAAGCTAGGTTACACTAGGTAAGAGTAATTTAGGCTATAGTAGAGTAGTGTAGGTTAGTGTAGTTTAGGCTAGGTTACGCTATTCTAGAATAGGGTGGTTTGGGATATAGTAGGCTACAGTACGATAGAGTAACAGGTTGGGCTATAGTAGGCTAGAGTACGCTAGGCTAGAGTAGATTAGGCTAGGTTAGTTTAGTCTAACATAGGCTAAGTTAGGCCAGGATAGTCTAGGCTAGGTTAGGTTAGGTTCGGTTAAGCTAGGATAGGCTAGGGTAGGCTAGTCTAGGTTAGGCTAAGCTAGAGTATGCTATACTAGGCTAGGCTGAGCTAGAGCATATTAGGTTAGGGTATAGTAAGTTAGGCTAGGCTATAGTAGGTTAGGCTAGGCTAGGCTACATTAGAGTAGGTTAGGTTAAGCTAGGCTATGTTAGAGTATATTAGGGTAGGCTAGAGTAGACTAGGATAGCTTAGGCTAGGCTAAGCTAGATTAGACTATGTTACGTTAGGTTAGGCTAGCCTAGCCTAGAGTAGACTAGGCTAGCTTATGCTGGGCTAAGTTAGAGTATGTTAGACTAGGCTAGAGTCGACTAGGCTAGATTAGGCTAGACTAGAGTAGTCTAGAATAGAGGAGTCTCAGCTAAAGTAAGCTAAACTATTCTACTCTTTGCTAGGATAGAGTAAGCTAGACTAGACTAGACTAGGCTAAGTTGGGTTAGCCAAATGTAAGGTACCTTAGGAAAGAGTAGGATATTTTAGGTAATATTAAGCTAGGCTAGGCTAAGTAAGCTAAACCAAAGTAGACTAGGCTAGGGTAGGCGAGGTTCAGCTAGGGTAGTATTCGATAGAATAGGCTACATTAGACTAGGCTATGTTAGGCTAGACTAGGCAAGCCTAGAGTAGACTAGGGTACCTTATGCTAGGCTAGGTTTGAGTGTGTTAGGCTAGGCTAGAGTAGGCTAGGCTAGATTAGGCTAGAGTGGGCTAGACTAGAATAGTCTAGAATAGAGGAGTCTCAGCTAGAACATGCTATGCTAGAGTAAGCTAGACTAGAGTAGGCTAGGCTAGAATCGACTAGGATAAGTTGGGTTAGGCAAATTTAAGCTAGAGTAGGCTCAGCTAGGCAAGAGTCTGCTAGGCTAGGTTAGGCACCAGTACGCTAGGCTATGCTATGTAGACTAGTCTAGAGTAGGTTAGGTGTAGCACCCTCATATTTGAAAGTAAAATTTATAATTATGGTTATTTACTTTAAAGTGTTTTTATAAAAAAAAAATTGTAAAGAAATCAACCAAATCAATATCCGCCCATAGGACCAGTCGAGGACTACATTTATATGTCCATGGGGCACATTCGCGTACCATAAACTACCTTTCAGTTTGAAGAACGCAGGGGAACCCTTTAAGAGAAACACCATTGGTCGCAAGACCTATTGTTGGAAGTGAATCTTCTGAGTCCATACCAGACCAAAGTCAATAGATCGAGATGGCAGTTGACCCAGTTTTACCTTCAGAAGATCCACCTTTAGATGATACCATTCCCAAAGAGAGTCAGAACCAAACTATTCAAATTATTTTTCTCACTTCAGAGTCCAATGAACTTTGGGGCAATCCACCTATTCCTTCATAATGGGAAGAGAACCCCCCAGTTCCCGCTACTCAAGGGGTCAATTCAACCATTTATTCGATACCTGTTTCAAGTATTTTAGTCACTTCTTTCCATTGAAATCGACTAGCGAGATCTCGCCTTCCTTCTAATGGACCATTGCGGATCATAGTACATGTGTACAAAATGGTCATATCTGGCACCATCATAGATGAAGTGACTTCAGTGAGTATCCTTTCCTCAACTGCTTGGAATGTGCTTGGTTTTCCATCACTTATGCCTGTTTCATAGAATTTGTCAGGATTTAACAAAGGAAATAGTCGACCATTAGGGATCCTTCCTAAGTTACCCATAACTTTCAGAAGGAAAACCGTTCACTTGAATGTGATGGTAGTCCAAGGATCGTTATATTACAATCTACTCCTTGGACATGACTATGTTTACAACATGAAAGCTATTGTTTTAACACACTTTCAAATGATGTTCTTCCCGCATGAAGGAAAAATTGTCATTGTTGACCAACTTTCATTTCTCATAATCTTAAAAGATTATATATATATATATAGATAACTAGAAGTATAATTTTTTCAATGGATCTTTTTTATGAGAATATGTTATTTAAATATTTTGTATAGTTACATAAAAAAATTATT
>APFE031599996.1:0-13241 GCA_000404065.3 Pinus taeda | reverse complement strand
AAAAAAAAAACCAAAAATAACCATATGAGAAAATGAAGAAGGAACTAAAACTTATGGACCAATTATTATAATACAATCAACCAACTTCAGAAAATGCAAAAAGAGAAAAGATTATAAATTTTTTTTAAGTAGACACATATACAACCACTACAATAACTTATGTGTGTGGGTTAACACATTTTTGAGGTTGTAACAAGTATGCATTTATGTATTTATATTTAGATGAAGTCATTCTTTGAGTTTTAGTTAAGCCTAGAATCAAGCTCTATGTAAGTATTCCTTGATTCTCCACAACTATGCTTACATGGTAAGGGATGGATTTGTAAATTGATAGAAATGAAGCTTTGAAACTTAAATTTCTTGGAATGTTGAGGTTCCTTTTAGTTTCTTCTCTCAATATATTTAGACAAGTCTCCTCTTTATTGATAATCTAAAGCAATATTGTCATTAAGCTAAGAGGCTAGTTTAGTAGCGAGGCTTATTCTAAAGACTGTATGAGGGGGATTTGTAAGTTCGTTTCTTGGTCGGTCCCCTTTAAAAATAAAATTTAAAATTTAAAATTATGTTTTAAAGAGAAAAATAATGTAGCCTCTCATAAAAATAAATGAATAGAAGTAAAAAAATATATGAGTAACACTTTTAAATCTTTTACATTTCAAAAATATTTCAACAAGAGATTTAAATAAACTATTTGAAGATCTATCTCAAGTAATTTGTGTGGATATGAACTTCTTATATATTTTTATATATAGAAATAAATTTTCTAAAATAAAACATTCTAATGTTGTATATAAAAAAATATTCAATGTGGGTTATGAATAAGATATTTTAACAAGAATTAATACGTACATATACTGAAAAATATATTTAATAATACAAACTACTTTAATTTGCTTGAAAAAATGTCTAGATATACATCTGATGTATATATAAAAATGTTTATTTGTTCCTATATTTATACTCTATTTATCATTCAAAAATACAATTTAAACACTAAGCAAACACATTGTATTTTACACTATAAAAGAGTTTGCACACGAAATTTGATCTGTGTTAGCTCATGTTAAATTTGTGCTTAAAGATGGCTCTATGCTACTAGATGCCTTGCATTTCTTATTATATTGTGTCATTGGGCAAGTTTCACCTTCTGTCTCAAACCAAACCAAACTAGACCAAATGAGATCGGGTGACTAACTGAATTAGTCATTATTAAATTGTTTTAACAAATGGAGTATCTATTTGCGCCTTGTTACAACATTCATTAAATAGTTCTTCCATTATCAATTTCGGTTTAGTTTTGTTTAACATGCAAGCGCATTCAATTGTGTTTATGATAGCATTCAATTGTGTTTATGATCAAATATATATTTTTGTTGTAAGTCAATATTAATTTATTTTTATTATATTTATGTGAGATGTTATTTTTTTTTGTGAATCCTTCTCTTTTTATGTATGGAAATGTATATTTATTTGACATGCATTTAAATATGGTATAGTTATTATTTGTTAAAAATACTCATATTATAATGTATTCTTTTAATAAAAATTGCTAGAATGAGTATCTTTATTTTTTATTTTTTTAAATTACACTTTAAATAGAATATGGGGTCTGATTCTTTTATTGATATTGTAAAATAGATTTCAAGTTTATAATGTCTATAAAATTGTATATTATGACCATATATATTTATTAAAAGAATAAGTTTCACTTAATGCTAAGTAATGTTAAGTCAAGTCAAGTTTATAAATTAGATTTAAGATTTGTGTTTTATGCTTAGGATTATGCGAAGGAGGGAGGAAGCAATAGGAGGGAGAGAGATGTATCGAGAGCGGGGAATTGGAGAGAGAGCGACTCAAAGAGAGAAAGTGTCAGAAACTGAGATAGATGTTAAGGCAGGGAGAGTCAGGGCAGAGAGAGAATGAGAAACAGGATGAGACATAAAAAGAGAGAGGGAGAGAGAGATATAGGAATAAATGGAAAGAGGGAAGGTGTGAAAGAGACACAGAGAAAGGGAGAGAGAAAGAGGGAAAGAAAAGAGAGGGAGAGGGGGAGAGAGAGAAACGGGGAGGGTTATTGAGAGAGAGTTGGGAATATTGAGAGAGAGAGAGAGAGAGGGATAGGGAGTGATAGACATAGTGCAAGTGGGAGAGGGAAGCGGGAAGAGAGGCAGTGAAAGTGAGACAAGGATAGAGAATGTGACAAAGACATCAGGAGAGAGAGATAGAAAAAGGGTGAATGAGGTAGAGATATATAGATAGGGGAAGATAGAGATATAAAAAGAGAGAGAATGAGAGAGGAAGTAAGAAAATGAGAGTGGAAGAATTATAGAGGGGGAGAGGTGAAGAGTTTTACAAAGAGAGTGAGGAAGATATAATGTCAGAGAGTATGTGAAAGAGACATTTTGAGAGTGAGAAAGAGAAATATCTGGAGGTAATGAGAGAGGGAAATATAAAGAGAAACGTGGAGAAAGTGAGAGAATGGTGAGCGAGAGAGAAGGAGACAGCGGCCAAGGAAGGAGGAAGTAGAAATGGAGTGAGCAAGAGACAAAGAGATAGTTAGGGTGAGATAGGAAGAGAGAGAGGGAGAGGGGGAAAGGGAGCATAAGAAAGAGATAGGGAAGGTGATATATTGAAAAAGAGATATAGAAAAGGATAAAATTTCATAGACAGAGTGAGAGAGAGACATAGTAAGAGTCAGAGAGAATGATTGAGAAATAATGTGAGAGAGAAACAAGAGTGATAGTTAATATCAAGAGATATAGGGAGTTGGAGAGAGATTGAGAGAGGGACAAATGTATCGAATGAGGGGGGGCCTATTTTGACCCTTCAGCATTCTTTCAAAATATTCATACACATTTTGCATTCATTAAGCATATAAAGTAATATTCTCATTGGAATTTATTGGAAAAAGGATTTTTTGAAGTAGCATCTCTCGTCTTTTCTCATGAATCTCTATTCCCTAACTCCAATGACAAGAACCATGAATTTATGCTAAAACCTTTGGAGTGTTGAATCTTCAAATTTTTTGTTATTTTTTGCATAGAATTTTCAGAGATGAGGAAGAGGACAAGGGGGTTGTATGTTGTTTGTATCGATCATTGAAAATTGTAAATGAGATGAAAAACAACTCTATGGTTTCATTTGATTCATTTGATGCTAACTCTAGTTTTTGTAGATTTTATTTTCACGGTAGGATAGGAAATTTTTCTATATAATGTATTATTGTTTACATTGTTTGAACAGATCGTTAACAATTTTAATTTAGAAAGGGAAAAAAATAGGGTTCTATTTAATTTATTTGTTTATAAATAATGTTTTTTTTTTAATTTCACTGTGTAGAAAACATTTTCCTTTCGGGAGATATATAGATTTCTTTATAGAAAACTCCTTTGTGTCAATATAATTTTATCTGTCTTATGTAAATTTGTGTGGTTGAATATATCCTTTGCAAAGGAATGGCCTTACATTGTTAATTATTCTCTAGGTCATATATATGATTACACACCATGAAATGCCTATTGTGGGGATCTTTTCTTGGAAATTTATTTTTTTTAAATCATGTTTTTACTTGGTTTAACTTCTATACATTTATCTTATTGAACATGTGTGACTTTATGGAGGAATACTTTTCTAGTTATTTATTTTACCCTCAATGATATTTGTGTAAACATATTTAGATCATTTTTTTTAAGTAACACTTGAAGATTTGATGTTGAGTAATATTTATTTTTATATTTTTAAATGAATATATTGCAAATATTTCATAATGATATCGATTCCCTTTAAATGAAGAGTTCGTCATTTGGATTTTACATTTGTTTTCGAGGTTGTATTTTTTTAGCAACTTTGTTTTTATCATTTCTGCTAAAACTTTATAAGAAACACGATATAATTTATTGTGTAGGTAAAAAAACCCAGATCTACCCTAAATCCAGATCAAATATTTCAAGGTGCAAGCCTCTTTTGTGGGTGCAAAACTTGGGGAATGTTTTGCAACTAGAAAGGTGTAATCAATTTTATTAGCTTAATAGATTGAAATTTAAGATGCATCTAAGGTTTTTCTTATACCATATGTATTATAAGGATTGTATGGATGTTTATAAAGAATGAATTGATGTCTCCTAACATTTAATATTAAGTTATATAACTATGATAATGTTAAGGGTGTTAAATATAATTGTGTCTATCACATAAAATCATATAAATAATATGATTAATACTGATACATAGACATAAATATTCATCATATTTGTTTTACCTGCAACATTAAATGGTGACCAAAATGCATAAACTATTACGTAATTTTAGATAATATTGTTTAGTTTTAAATAAACGTATAAATGTCTAACTTGATATTTTATTATTTTGAAATTATAATTTCAACGATACTCATGAATTTTGGATTGAAGTAAACGATCAAAATTATAATTCAAATAACAACATAAATAACTAAGAAGATATTTTCTTTACCTTCTCTTCACCAAAAACATTGAAAATGTAGTTGTTAATTATTTTAGAGAAGAAGGATAAAATAAAGTGTTTTGTTAGGTATTATGTTATTTTGTACTAACATCAATATATTTCAACACAAAATTCATCCTTTAAAGAAAGGGTAGAAAATTCATTTCTATGTTGATATTTCAACTAAACTAGATTTTTGAATAGTTTAAAACAACAAAGCGAAAATTAACTTTGATTACCTCAAACAATCCCTACACTTCACTTTCTAGGTGAAGATGCATGTTTACATCTCTATTAATCCATCTAAAATTTTATCCATTATACATAGATATATTATTGGTATAAGATATAGATATATGATTGGTAAGCTCTCTCACTTTGCAACTTCTATTGGTAGGAGGAAGATATCTGGTCACAACGCATAATTAGTGTCCATTGAGTTCAAAGATCCATAGTCTCCTAGAAGTTTTACACCACTCAAAAGATTGTGTTTTTTTTATTCTTGGTGAAATCAAGCATTGTAGTATAAATGAAAGCACTAGTTAATAAGTTACTCGCTTGCCAAATAATTTTTAAGAACTTCTCTATATATCAACAAGAATCTTCTATAATTTCAATGATGGTATATCTTATTTATATCCATATCTCATTGAATATGAAACCATACACATTAGTGCTACAATTCATGGAATGAAATAATCACATGTGTAGCTAAATGTTTGAAAAATATGCTTGAGACAAAGATAAAAATAATACCCTTGAGAGAATAATTAAAACTAGCATCTGGTAATTACACATCTCCCTTATACGAGGATGTAGAGCACCAATCATGCAATCAATATATTTTAATATTTAATTCCATTTATTGATGTTGTATTTTATAATTTTTTTATAAAAAGTGTTGAAAGGTTTTTGATCTCATTTTCTCTTAATGTTGCATTTATCCATACTTCAATGATTAGTGACATCATAAATGAAACTAGAAATTGGTCGGTTCCCATATATGATATATGTTTTTTAGTCTATATCTTGGTTTCATAAGAGTACAAGGGAAATTTTTTATTTAGTGGCATATTTTTACAAGCTTCCAACAAAACATGTATAGTCTCGAACATTATTTAAATAAAAAAATCTTTAAAACATAAATCTAATTTATAAATTTTATGAGAATGTTAATGTGATGGTAGAAGTTATTCTTAAATTATCCTTTTTCCATTAGAATTTATTTAAAATTTTGAATTCAATTATATCCATTAACTTTATGAAATATATATTTGAAAATTTGTTTGCAAACATAAATAATATATTGAGAATGCATCCTTCTTTCATTATATTATACCAATATAACTCGTAGATGCATATAATTGGTCAATCCACATATGTATATATATATTTTTAAATACTTGTGATTTTGTTTTTTACTTTTTTGCAAATTTAAAGTAATATATAATTGAAAACCTTTCATCGTTTAGTTTCTTATCATTCTCTAATCCAATGAATGCTTGTAACAAGTTTAGCCCCTATTTATGTCATTCCATTCAGTTGTTTAGTCATTAACATTTTCCACATGTATCATTATTTATAAACTAGTGATCTTTCTTGGATGGCTATAGATGTTTTTTTTCCTTTTTTGTTAATTTGAGAACTTTAATTATTTCATAATATTACATTGGTTTATATAATTTTCTATGATCCTATTGTCCTCACCCATACCCTATTTCCTGGCCAGTAGGTAATTACTAAAAATTATAGCCAATTACCAAAAATAATTTTTTAACTAGAACAAAAAAGACACATTATATTATAATACCTTCACTATTAAGATGCTCTTAGATACAATTACAAATAATATTAATTTATAGGGGCACTATGATCGAGTTTGGACCATGGTGATGGAGGAGGCCTAATGTCACAGTGGATGTGCTTCACCATATAGCCTGTATCCCTTCGAAGTGATCCAATTTATGTTATAAGAGCCATTGTACCCTTTCCATGCTAGCCCAATAATCAAGAATATATGAATGGTTTCTTTACAACTCATTGATGACACTAACAATTGTATTCTTGCCTTCATGTCAGTCTTTGTTGAGTTTCTCCATAGGTTGGGTGATATGTCGAAATTGACTAATAAGGTTGTATTGGGAGGAAATAAGTCCTAATTAATAAGGGTGTGTGCTAGAATGGGGTAGAGGGTCTCACCATGTCCCAAATCTCCCACAAGTTGTCATCCTTGTTGATCCCTATCTGCACTTCCATTTCTAGCTCTACGTCATTGATAAAGCATTGCACTCCAAGCTATATAAAAATATTTCTTACAAACAAAACAACTATTTCCACAAAAGAAATCAATACACCTAGATAGAACACCCCCATAACCCAAATATGTACATTGTAGACATATGTAAGTGGTTAGGGATAACATTCACAACATAAGTCGATAATCACACCAAACCCTCCATCTAAACACTAGAAACTCAAGGTCCTTATAAAACGAGGACAACCACTTGATGCTAGATGAGTTTCTGTATTCTAGTCCACCCACTAACAAAATTCTCCCCATCATCGAAACATAAATTGTGGACTAAACCAAAACCTCGCAAACAATCATAATATTAATCAAGAAAATAAAGATCCAATGTCCATGGTTAATTAAGAATAAGTTCAATACTGGTGAACTATGGTAGTTCTTAACTGCCACCAAGATGAATACATAGATGATGAGATCAAGACATATATAGTGAACTTAGCTTAGTGATGTATAAACCATTGACATACCCCTATGTGAAAAATATTTCCTAGTACATCTTATTGTTTCTCTAGTGTGTATCATTTGACCAAGAGCATTATTTTTTCTACCACCTAGCATTGTAAAACCAAAAGGAAACTTATTTTAAAGAGTCAAATGAGTCCTTTGACTAGACAAGCTTGGAATGATCCTAGCATCACCTTATACCTTATATAATTTAGTATTTCCCTTATTAATTCTCAGTTGTTCCCTAGTTTGAGCACGCATATCCCCAAGTCCCATGCCTGAACCAATGCAGCTACTCCCACCCCCATCATCTTGTTGAAAGTAATAAAAAATCATCTCATCAATTAACATAAATTCACATGTTCTTACATGGCTTGGGGATGTCAAGACAACCATCCTTAATTATAATTAAGGTCAAGTTAGTGGCAAGAACCTCCGTGAGCCTCACTTCGTGATATTTTTTCAATGCCAATGGGCGGCTATCAATATGTATTTATTGCATGTCTATTTGGATCTTAATTCATGATTGAAATATCCACCATCTTAAGGGGATCCCCTATTTGGTAAATATGGAATGAGGAATGCAACATGCAACCACATGGTTGAGACTTAAAATGCATTGGACATTTTTTTAACTATATCGTACTTATTTAATTTTTAGTCTTTCTACATAATCCATTATTATGAAGATATACTCTAGTAATTGATTATATGTTAGTTTTTTATTTTAATATATTTGGATGAAAGTGGGATGCATTACATTTATACATTAAAAAAAACATTGATTGGATGATGGAATGGATTGAATGATGGAAACAATAAACTTATGGTAAATTATCACGACATGGTGTGAATACATTGGTCAATGAAGTTGAACGTGAGAGAGACACCAATAATATTGCGAAAGAAATTGATTTATAAAATGGTTTAAAACTTAAACAGGGTATCATGTCCACCCATACTATTTTTTTTTAATATTATATTGATTTATATCGTCTATTTTTTTGTAATTGCCATAAATGACAGGTATAAGTATTTTTATCAATTGAGAATGTTTTTTTCACATGCATGACATTACACAATTAAAATAGTACGAGGTTATGTGCTGTAATGTCCACAAATTCTACATCAAAAAGTTGGATGAAAAGATGAAAACTTCTAATATTGGGATTTTTGAATTATTTTAGGTTACCAATTCTTGCTTAAGAACTGATAGACATCCAGAAGTCTCTCAAAACAGATACTATTATTTGCAATATATACTGCAATATGACTTTAAATGCTTCAAAACATTTTTGTTCTACGTTAAATGGTAAAAGTACAAATGAATGAATGTGATCTTGACATGATTGTTGTTCAACATGGTAATTGATTTACCATGGTTAGTACAATAAATATTAAGATTATATGTGATGTTGGATGCTAATATGGAGGGTTTGTTGCAGCCCTCGCTCACATCACTCTCAATTTCCAAATACCCTATTTTTCTAGTATAAATAAGAAAATAGGTGGAATCGTTAGAAATGCAGCACACAATTTTAGGCAACAAGGGCACAATTCAAATTACAACATAAATTAAGATACAAAAAAATATCTTAGACATTCTAAGTTATTACAACATTTCTTTTCAGTGCACCCTAGCAAAGACAATAGGTCCTTCCATGTCCTAGCTAGACAATCTACCATGTACAATTTCTGGCCAACAATATTGTAGGCTATCAAGGAATCTCTCTAAGATATCCTAGGACCTTCAAATGTTGGAGTCATTTTCTAAGGATTTGTCTCACAAATATTAGGTCATTCAATGTGTCAATGCTATTGTTGCAATACTTCTCTTAACTTTATCTCACACAAACCCTAGTGACCATAGTCTAGACAATATTTAACCCTTGCATCACAAAATAAAATGACCACAATATGATTACAACAAAAATACATGGATTATATAGTGATAAAGTTGCAAGAATGCGGACACTCTCCTCATTTTATAAGATAGGTGAGTTATCCCAACAATATAAAATGGACCAAGTGCACAAAAACCTAATATAAGCTATTAGGGTATATCCACATCAATAGTAATTTATTGAATATATACAAGCATAATGTGGTGGTTGGAATCCACCTCCAATGTGGTGGGGTCTCTAAGCTAAGGCTCCACATTTCAATCAATCCTCATTACATCATTTTGTTCTCTCTATAAAAAGGCTCTAAGCTTTAGTGCTCCTCAGCACATCCTAATTTAAAACAAAATCCATGTATTACACTCTACAAGCAAGAATCCCTCAATAGAGCCACTCAACATCTTAGACTTTGTTGTGTCCTTGTAGTGGTCCTAGTGGGAAGTCCACTTATCCTAGTGCATGTTAAGATCCTATCATCAACGTCATACATGTAATGTAGATGATAATTTAACATATGATATCTTCTAAAATATAGATGATTTTAGTGCCAAAAGACACCTTTACACATATATCAAGGACAATCATCCATTTATAGTAAGATATCTAAATTTTGAAAGACCAAAATAGTCTATTCTATATCAAAGCGATTAATATTTCCTAGTTCAATCCACATAACACAAAGTTTACCAATGACATAGTGTAAACACCTTGATACAAATAATAAAGCTAATACTTCTTCTCAATGAGGAAAATAATTTTAGCAAAAAGAGTATTCTCCCTCTAAATATCCATTGCACCTTTTGAAAAAGTTTAGCCACCATACTTTCAAAATAAATCCATAATGGCATGAAAAGAACCATATCCAAACACTACTCAAAATTAAAGAATCACAATAGACCACCTCTGAAATAATTGAATTCCCACCGATAGAAGAATTCCATTAAATATGGTTAGAATATATCCTAGGAGGCAACTTAGCTTCATCAATAATTACATCCATATTTAAATCTTTTAGGATGAAAGGGTAAATATGTAATGTTTACTCAACTTTCCTTTTGTGGTTCTAGATCTAGCCCGTATTTTACATCGATATCATATTTTTGGACAACGTCCTTCTCACTCCTTTGAGTAACTAAAGGAATTTATTGTGATCTTGAGGAACATGCATCCTAATAAAAATTCAAATATTGATTCACTACAATGATTTGTTTTTCTTGAATGTATATCTTGTAAGTTTTATATGTCACACTATATACAACAAAAATATTGTTGATACGCGAGGATTCCTACTCATCCTCTTTTCAATACGAACATGAATATATACTAGATGGTGAAATACAGAGAAATGTGATACATTTTGTTTCATACAAATGAATTCCTCCTTCAATTTTTTTCTTTAAAGATATTTCTCAAAAAAATCTTCAATATATAAATTTTGGTTTTATAGGATTATGCCTAAGACACTTGGGAAAGCATAGGTCATTTATCCTATACTTCATAGCGTCAATGATATAATTGTTCTTTATTTATACAACTCCATTTTTATACTGATTGTAAGCCATATTCAACTCTCTGCTCATCCCTGGATCCCTACAAAAAGAGTTAAAGTTCAAGGGATTTAGTTGCCTCCATTTCTTTTGAAAAGTAAATAATCTTCTACCCTATCTATTTTTCAAACATGGACATAAAACATTGTGATGTTACATAATGTTTCATCCATATTTTTCATAAACATATATTTATTCTATTTTATTGCAAATTATCAATGAAATCATAATAATACATGTTAGATTTTAAAGAATGAGAGACATAAATCCATACATATTAAAGTGGATTAACGTGCAAGTCTTCATGGATATTTCTTCTTTTTCCATTGATTTAAAATGTGTTTTCGACATGCTTGATAGGCAAACATACATTACATAAATACTACATTCATTTAAGGATATTCATTTCTCTAAAATTATTTGGGAGATCGAGTTTAATTAGTCTAACGTTTGATGATAATATACTATTCAAAATATCAAAATAGAAGAAGTGTTGTAATATTCCAAACCATTAATATACAATGTACAGGAAAATGATTTTTAACAAAATTCCCTCCCGTAACCTATGAAATTATTCAGTAACAACCCTTAGATTTAAGGAAAATGTCATATTTGTTTGCAAATGTGAATTGATACAATTTTATCTTGAGGACATAATTGAGATACAATCGATTTTTTGTATCCTAATTATGGATTTATATTATTTGTATTTTCTTTTTAGAATTTATTCAATTTTATACATACATAAATACATAACAAATTGAAAAATTCTACATAGAGAAATATAATTTTTCAATTTTTATTTCCTTGTAATAATACTTGGTGGATCCAAATTATTAAAAAATCAGAGATAAATGCTGAGAGAATATTTCAATAACATTTAACAAGTGTCGATCAACTATAAAGTAAGCAGTAATTCTAACACATGTTCCATTTGTAATATCCCCATCTAGCCTACGTGGCATAACTATTTTCTTAACATAAAGTAAATTATTTAAATGCCGATTTGTTGATATAATGAAGAATTTGGGGTTCAATATGATGAAAGCTACTGTAGAGTAATTAAAGTTATATTATGTTTTAATTTAATTATCACACAACATTCACAATTAACATCCATTCATATTTTTTTATGGAATATGTAAATATAAGTGAATGTTGTATTTTTGAAACTTTATACACATTTTATAAAATTTAGTTTAAATATTAAAAATATATATTTTTACTATTATTAATATTAATGTATTTTAATTATAAATACAAATATAAAACTATAATGAACTTTAAATAAAATTTATATAAAACTATTATTTTTATTAATTAATAAATAAATTTAAAATATTCTTAATAATAGAAAGTTTAATATGCTTATGACCATATGTAACAATGGTCTTATGTTCTTCCAAATGATTCTTGTTGAATTTTGTTATGAGAATTTAGATAATATACACTACAACTCTTCTTTCAAAATTGCAATGCAATAGAATTGCACTGTAGTACAATTGTTAAAGAAAAGCTCAGATAGTGTAAGAATGAGCTTCAAATCTAGGTTTTTGAGTTTTTCATCCATATTTTTCATAAACATATATTTATTCTATTTTATTGCAAATTATCAATGAAATCATAATAATACATGTTAGCCTTCAAAGAATGAGAAACATAAATCCATACATATTAAAGTGGACTAACGTGCAAGTCTTCAGGGATATTTCTTCTTTTGCCATTGATTTAAAATGTGTTTTCGACCTGCTTGATAAGCAAACATACATTACATAAATCCTACATTCATTTAAGGATCTTCATTTCTCTGAGATTATTTGGGAGATCGAGTTTAATTAGTCTAATGTTTGATGATAATATACTCTTCAAAATATCAAAATAGAAGAAGTGTTGTAATATTCCAAACCATTAATATACGGTGTATAGGAAAAGCAATTTTAACAAAATTCCCTCACGTAACCTATGAAATTATTCAGTAACAACCCTTAGATTTAAGGAAAATGTCATATTTGTTTGCAAATGTGAATTGATACAATTTGATCTTGAGGACACAATTGAGATACAATCGATATTTTTATCCTAATTATGGATTTATATTATTTGTATTTTCTTTTTATAATTTATTCAATTTTATACATACATACATACATAAAAAATTGGAAAAATTCTACAGAGAGAAATATAAATTTTCAATTTTTATTCCCTTGTAATAATACTTGGTCGATCCAAATTATTAAAAAATCAGAGATAAATGCTGAGAGAATATTTCAATAACATTTAACAACTGTCGATCAACTTTAAAGTAAGCAGTAATTCTAACACATGTTCCATTTGTAATATCCCCATCTAGCCTACGTGGCATAACTATTTTCTTAACATAAAGTAAATTATTTAAATCCTGATTTGTTGATACAATGAAGAATTTGGGGTTAAGTATGATGAAAGCTACTGTAGAGTAATTAAAGTTATATTATGTTTTAATTTAATTATCACTCAACATTCACAATTAACATCCGTTCATATTTTTTTATGGAATATGTAAATATAAGTGAATGTTGTATTTTTGAAACTTTATACACA
>APFE031599986.1:0-14467 GCA_000404065.3 Pinus taeda | reverse complement strand
CACAAAAGTGACTTACATCTGGTTTAATTGAGCTCCATGCTTATTATGGAGTGATATTCTTTAAAACCTTAGTAGGAGTGTGATTTACTATGTAATTTGCACAGTTAATTGCTTATGCCCAAAAATTAAGACTAAGTCCTTTAGATTGAAGCATACAATTAACCAATTCCTTTAAGGTGTGATTCTTCCTTTCAGCTACACCATTTTGTTGTGGAGTATATGGAACAATATGTTGCATTTGAATTCCATTCTTAGTGCAAAATTTGATGAATTTGTTGTTAACATATTATCCGCCATTATCAGATCTTAGCTTAAGAATTTGATTTTCAAATTGTTTTTCAACAAAGTCCTTAAAGGCCAAAAACATGTTAAATACTTCACTCTTGAGTTTTAAGAAGTATACCCAGGTGCATCTAGAGAAATCATAAATGAAAGTTAAGAAATACTTGTAGCCACAGAATGAAACAACTAGAAGTGGACCACATAGATCACTATGCACAAGCTGTAAAGGGGTTCATGTGTGCCAAGAGGCACTTTTTTCAAAACTATCTCGATGATGTTTTCCGAGTTCACGTCCGGAACAAACACCATCTCTGCAAGATACCATTGGAAGACCTGTCACTATATTTTATTTACATAGATTCTAAAGGAAGCGATAGTTTAAGTGACCAAATCACTCATGCCAAAGTTTGATGACTTCATCATTATGAGAAACAAATACTGAGGGAATATTTTGACCCAAAGTTGTTAAACTTATACAATCTTATAGAATCATCAGCAATGCCAGTAGCTAAAATCTGTCTAGGATCTCTTAGGTCCTTAATTACAACATCGTGAGGTGAAAATTCAGTGATTTTACCTTCACTTGAATGAGTTATCTAATATACAGATAGAAGGTTGCATGATAAGGTTGGAACACATAATACATCATTAAATTGACCATTTTCTATATGAACAGTTCCAGCTCCTACAACACTAAGAGATCTATCATCACCAACATATATATTTTTGGTGTTACAATCATTTAAAGAAGAAAACATGGTTTTGTTTTTTGCCATGTGATAAGAAGCTCCAAAATCAATGAGCCACTCATGAGAATGAGAAGAAGAAGATACATTTAGTGCATAGCCAGATAGAGATGCTTGATAGCCACATGCAGAAAGTCCTATGCCTGAAGATGAAGTTGAAGTTGAAGAGTGCTCCAAATGGATGCTATGCTTCTTCATTGCTACTTCTAAGGCTTCCATCTTCTTAAATCATTTGGATTCTAAGTGGACATCTCGATTAGAAAATTGGAAATGTCTATTAGTCTTCTTCCCTTTATTTTTATTTTCCTTGTCATTCTGTTGAAATGAGTTTTCATTTTGAGACTGGAATTGCTTAGGACCCTTGTTTAGTTTAGGACCATACCTTTTAGGACAACTTCTTAGGATTCTTTGAATTTGGTTGTTGCTGAGCAGTTAAGGCTTTCTTAGAAGAGTTTCCAAGATTAAGAAGACCAAGATGTAAGAGTTTTTCTTGTTCTCTTATTAAAGAATCACAAAAGGAATCAAAGGAAGGGGACTTGTAGGCTTGTCCTTGAGAAATGAAGGCTTCTCTTGTAGAATGGAAGGTGGAAACAATTGTAGAGTAAGCTAGTCCCAACTTAGTAAGAATGGAATAGACAAGGTTAACATCTTCTTTCTTAACCTTAAGACCTTCCAAGAGAAGTATAAGGGTCTTGAACTTGGACAGAAAATATTCAATGGAAGGAAAATTATTGGGGTCCAATGCAAGCAACTCATTTTCGAGTTGATGGGCCCTACATTCATTTTTAATTCCAAAAGCTTCAATGATCCGTTTCATTGCTTCATCAGGAGTATCAAGTTATGCGATATGGAATCTAAGGTTTGGAGAAATAGAAATCCCTATTAACCCATGTTCTTGATCTTGCATATTTTCCCATTTTGCTGCCTTATCTTCATCTTTCGGTTTGGTTTCTTGGTCTAAGGCTATTCGGTAAAGACATTTACTTCTAAATAAATCCACAATGTACGACCACCATTGGAAGTAGTTGGTGGTGTCAAGAATAACTTGGCATGGACTTTCCATTTTTAATAGAAAATGAAGTTGTATGTGCTGAAAATATGTGTTCCAATGGAAAGATCTCAAAAAGATAGGCTGATTAAAAAAAAAGGCTCTGAAAATGGCTTCCGGATGAAGAAGTTACGGTTTTTTGAAGAAAAGTTGTTGAAGATGCTGACAAAGTGCGTGAATGTACGGAAATGAATGATAATGTTATATTAAAAAAGAGTTTTCCCCCTTTCCAAACTTAATCTAATAAAGTAGCTTTGGACCAAGAAAGACTTGAACTCAAGACCTATATTCTCATAAAGTAGCTTTGGACCAAGTGAGCTAGATTGAAAGGTTAGTAATTTTTGGAAAAGAGGAAGGGGCTTCTTTTTTTAGTCACTGAAGCTTTGGGCTGCGTCCTTACTTGAGAAAGCTCATTTTTACCCTACAAAACAAAAAACACAAAACCCAACACAGACATACAAAAAAAACAAACCTTGCAACTTGAAGTTAGCTTTAGCCGAAAACTAAATATTTCCCTCAATGTTTCTGATTTTTCGAGATCACACTAAGGCATGGCAGAAAAGACCATACGCATGAGAAAAAACCTTCCTCTTTGTTTTTTATTTGCCGACATCGCATAGGGTCATGGGGCAAAGAGCACATGCAGAAATGAAAGGTATAGATCCAGTAATAAAAAAACAAAGAGCTAAATAAACTGAAATAAATAGAGAGAAAATAACTAGAAACTGCAAATAAATAATGTATACCTCCAGATCTTAAAATGACGTAGCTAGGGCTACCAGAAAGCTTTTCGCGTGAAACGAAAGGGGTTCCTCAGTGGAACAAATGCTCCTAACACAATAGAGTAGTCCTCTCAGCCTGAAAGTAGTCACAAATAGTAGATCTAGGAAACGACATTCAAATGCAGTTCTACCGGCTTCAGATTTGGATCACCAATAGATGTGGCCCTCAAATAGCTTTGATGCCATGTAGTAATTTACAGGGTAAGTTTTTGAGATAGAACACCAAAGGACACCACTCAAAAATAGATCACATATCAATACACCAGTATTGTTGACGTGGTTAAACCCCTCAAAGAGGGAAATAGTCCACGGCCTGAGCCAACATGGCCACTTCAGGCAATTCATTAATAAAAGAAGGAAAATTTGCATAAGATTCTCTCATGAATAGTTACCTTACAAATGACCCTCCATGCTCTTTAAATAGAGATCATGGACCAATCAAGTGTTAAGCCACAGATCAAGTGTCGGTAATACCGAGGAGAGAATGAACTGTTGGATCACTACATATCATGACAGTTGGATTGTAAGTTACAAAAGTACATAGTAAAGAAACACACTTTACCTAACTCTACACTAGACCAAGTTATATTTAACTATTTCCTATTTTTTAGAATATCCTAACAAAAAAGAAATAAAAAGAACTAGAACACAAAATGCATGGAGTAGTTAACCAACCACTTGACCTGCTGACCATGCAAACAACTGAATGGACAATGACCTAGATTCCATAGGGTCACAAACCATCCAAAGACTCAAAAATCAAGTAAGGAAATCTTAAACCAAAAAATCACACACAAGAAGCTAATGAAGCTTTCTAGCTAGGGAGAACAAAGGCAAACCTACTAAGAGGCAGAAATTATGAGAGCAAGAAACACTATTTATGATTCAGGAGAAATCCTGATCTTCACTTGCATGATCAGCGTGATTTTATAACTGACAACAAGTGCCACAAGGGGGTACTACGTGACTTTTTTTAGAGAAATTCCACTAGCCGGCGTGACTCTCAGAAAATAAAACACGTTGATCGAGGATTTCAACAAAAAAATAAAAAATATCAAATATCAAAACCAAACTTGTCACTCTAAATTTCAGAACCAAAGCAGTAAACCAGACAAAGCACAGAAAACCAAAAGGAAAGGGTGCTACAACAAAAGTTAACACAAACCACAAAATGAAAAACAATCAAAAGAGAGGGATGGATCCCAATAGAGTCACCAATTTGTGGAGTAGGTTAATCTCCTCTCTGAATAGAGGTGATCCATCTAGCCCTAGAGTGGGTCTAAACACAAACATAACAACCTAATGATAAATTCCTTAAACTATAATCGAATAAGAAGGCCTATCTCTTAGAATGCTAATCCACTTGATGGTGGCCTCACTCCTTTGCTCCAACTTATTTTTGTTATTCTCCTTCAAATACCTAAAACAAGTGCAAAAGAGACAACAACAAACGTAATAGCATACAATTGCATTCAATTCACTTAAAAATTCAAGGAATCTTAAGCCATAAAATGTAATATGACAATCAATGTAGGAAATAAATCATTAGTTGTATTGATATAAATCTCAGAAAGAGATACAACCAAACCCTTGACATTGCAAGTCTCCTCCGATGTATCCCGGTTCCAACACCACTTCTAGTACCTCATGGTTAGCCTCAACAATGGAAATTTAAGGCTTCTTCCTTTTAGTTCCAAACCAAACCAAACACACTATTCTCCATTTACACACTTAAACTAGAAGGAAAAAAAACTATAGATATCTTGCTGGATATTCAAGCTCCAAAAAGACCAGTTCAACTTGGAAAAGGAGGAGTTTATATAGCTTTGATGGAGGGGAGATGGTTCCTCTTATGATGGGAGAGGGATTATCTCTTTGGTTTTCTCCATATGTAATGGGAGGAAATCCCAAATAAACCTCCTCAGCTCTATTGAGCCCAACGAACATCCAGTGCATCGCCATTAGAAGTTTCTAGACATGAAACTCTATTTCCTTTTATAGAACTTTCCACACGCGTATTGGGCTAATAGTAGCACTGATCGATGTGGGCCATAGTGTAAACTTCTGCCATCGACGCAGGTGAGACAGTTAGAAAGAGTGTTGATCTTGAAAACTCGGTTTTAAGAAGGATCCTTCGGAAATGTTCTGAAGGGAGTGGGCACTTATTTCTTCAAACTTCAAGGGATGCAAGAGCATAAGTTTCATGGTGAATGTATAAGAGAGTAGTCACTACTAGGTTTCTCCAATATTAGGAATGGGGAGTGACACGAGAGTGACAAATTACTGTGTAACACATACACATTGAATCATATAAAGATAAGTTCAAATTAATACAAGAAGAAAGTTTTATTTCACAATTCTTTAGAAATTAACTATTACTTCCTCCCTACTATTGTTTATAGAGGTTAGATATTTATATGAAATCCATCCTCAAAATTTTGAGACTTCTATGCCTACAGTTCTTTTGTTCAATCCTTATTCAAATTTGAAACTAAATAGAAAAGCGTAATTTCATTGATTTTCTATTTGGAAAGCAAATCAAAGAAACGTGATGTACTGAGACTTTTTTTGCTATGTGTTTGACTTGTGTCTTTGACTGCGCCACTATGTGATTCCTTGGGAGAATTGGCTCAAGTGATTAGGAGAAGATCCATGATGGGATCGATTCTCAACTACCCATGTGCTTAGTTGCTTCATTAGTGTACTAAAACCCCGCGAACCATGGAGGTAGCTACAGATTTATAAAATAGGCGTAGAATCATGTTAATTATGTGGCTAATGCAATCTTTAACATAACAATAAGGAACATTAACGAATATGAAAAATAAGGCATGTAAGAGTTTTTAGCTTATCAAAATCTATGATTTACTGCTTTTATTGAGTTGATAATGATGATGAAAAAGAGGAAAATGGAGGAAAAAGGGTGTCAAAACAAAATAGTTATGGAACTCTACAATAATTATGGTCACATTGTGACAAGGATTATGTCTTTCTCCAATGTCACATTGTAACAACCATTGTCATCCATGGTCAACCATGGTCTAGCATCTTATTGTGACAAATATTGTCTCAATACAAAAGTCAATCATAGTCAAAATGATCCAACGTGGCATTGTGACAAAGATTGTCTCAATATGAAAATAAATCATGGTAAACCATGGTCCAACGTCGCAGTGTGACAAAGATTGTGTGAATATGAAAATGAATCATGGTCAACCATGTTTATTTTTGGGTTTATAATATTTATCTTAGGGTTTAAATACCTTGAGTTTATAATATTAATCCCCTGGTTTTATAATATCAATCCCTTAGGTTTATTAATCTAATGGTTCATATTCCTAGGGTATAATATTATCCATGGGTTTATAATATTAATCCTATGGTTTAATAGAAATCTGTTGGGTTTATAATTATCGTCAACCATGGTCGAAAGTCACATTGTAACAAAGATTGTCTCAATATGAAAAAAATTCATGTTCCACCATAGTCAACAATTGTCAACCACGGTTAACTATGGCCAATCATGGTAAAGAATGGTCAATCATCATGGTCACATTGTGACAAAGATTGTCTCTTTCTCCAATGTCACATTGTGACAACCATGGTCATCTATCATCAACCATGGTCCATTGCCACATTGTGAAAAATATTCTCTCAATATGAAAATCAACCGTGGTCAACCATGGACCAACATCCCATTGTGACAAAGATTGCCTCAATATGAAAATTAACCATGGTAAATGTTGGATTGTGAGAAAGATTGTGTCAATATGAAAATAAATCTTATGTCATTGTATTATTTTGATAAAAGTAAATTTATTTGTGTAATTTAAATTTAAATTTTAAGTTTATTTTTTAATTTAACTTTTATTAAATCTTGTGTTAATAAGTTAATTTAAATATAAAATATATATATAGTTACTTTGATAAAAGCGAAGTTTATTTGAATAATTTTAATTATAATTTTAATGTTAAATTTACACATTTAATTTTTTTTTTTTTTTGTAAGCTACGGAGGGACCGTTCTTTTATATTATTTCGAATTGAAACCAATACATTTCCATAGTGGCCTCAACTCGCCCCATAGGGAAACTAGGTCTGTTGGCCACCTTAAGTTTTTGACCGCCATGCAAAAACCAGAAATCCTGATTCTTCTAGTCCATGCAATGTATACTAAACATTGATAACAGCTACTACTATTCCTATTTTGCATTATATATTCAAACTAGAAACCGAAAACTATCATCTGTCCTTAACAAAACTGTAGAGAGCATACCCATGTCCTCAGATGTTGTCCTACGTGGTTCCCTTCGGTCCATCTTCTTCCTTTATGCCCTTGTTAATCTTCTCTATTTGTTGTTGAATCTCATCCAATTTTTTGTCCTGCATCATCATGGTGATCTGGATGTTTTTTAGTTCTCTCCTAAGATTAGGAATTCCTTGGGATAATTCTGCCATTTCTATGGCAACTTGCTCCATGGCCTTTTCCAGCAGTCTTTTCATCACCCAGTATACATGCAGGGCCCGTTTGTAGAGTGTCATGTGCCCTCCTATATTTCTTGGATCAGGAAGTAGGTATACCCAATCTTCCATGTCTGATCCTGATTGGGCTTGGGTAGCTTCCTCCTCCAAATGCTGGATAATTTTCCTGATGTCCTTGTTAGTATTGTCGTAGTATGCCTACTTTGCGAGCTGTATCTTTTTTTCCAGAGTTTTTCTGTAGTTTCTGGCTGGTGACTAGTCTCGCTTCTCCCTTTTCCCTGCTGGTTTCCCTCGTCCCCTGCTGCTCCACCCTCATCCCCTGCATGCTATTCCTCTATTTCTATAGTTTCCTCCGCATCCTCGACCTTTCACGCCTAAAGCGCTCCCGAATTCTCCTTCTCCCTTGTGCCCTGCACTTCAATATCTTCATGCTCCCTTTCTTCTTGAGGTTTCCCCTTTGCAAAGCCTCCATCCTCCTTAACCCTCTTTCTTTGCTGGTCGACTCCATCTTGGTCTGAGTTAAAAATCTCCACATCGTCCTCTGAATCGACCTGAACTGTCTGATATTGATCTTCGTTTTCTCCATCCGCGATTTCCTTCCCTTTTTTCCCCGGATTACTTCGGCCTCTCATCTCCTCTTCCACCTCATCTCTCGTTCTCTTCCTTGTTTCCATTTGATATCTCCTGCCAACTCTATCTTTCGTTCCTCTCTGCCCCCTCTGCCCTTTTGTGATGCTACCTAGTTCTTCCACCACCTTGTCCCTTCGCATGCTCGCTATTATTTCATTTATCAGCTTCTGGGCTTTGTATTGCCTTCCTCCTTTATTGTATCTACCCTTATGCTACTCGTCGTTACTCTTCCCTCGATCCTCCTGCCACCTACCGCTCTCATGATCCTCCACCTCTCCTCGTCCTTCTTCTGCACCATCGTACCTCCATCCATTCTCGGCTGCATTACCTCTGTCACTTTCTTTCTTCATTGCTTCCTCATCGCCCCTCCTCGGTAAGATGTCCCTTCTGCTACTCGCCCTGTCCACCTTCATAATTGCCCAGTCTGCTTTTGCTTTTTCATCCTCCCTGTCTTGTCTTATGTTGATTTCCCTGATCGTCGCCGTTCTCACCCCGATCAGGGATCTCTGAGTGTCCTTCTTATTGAATTGTGGTGTCATTATGGGTCTTAATTGATTATGATGGTGAGTTCCTCCAACCCCGATTTTTTCCTTATTATTTGCCAACTGCTATCAATCTTTTCCCCTTGTTATTTACATCCTCTCTTAGCTAAATAGTCTGCAGCCTTATTTTCTTTTCTCCTGACATGGCTAAAGATCTTGTATTTTATTCTCATTAGAATTTCAGCTAGGTCCTGAACTATCCCTGCTGTCCTCCAGCTTTTGGCTACTTGCTCCCAGTCTTTCCCATTGTTGAGTTTTCGTAGCATTTCTATTACTATCTGTGAGTTCCCCTCAATTTCCAAGTTCGTGTACCCATTCCTTACTACTATCCTTAACCCATGATAAACAACCCACAGTTCTACTTCATTATTTGTCATTTGGCCTCCCCCTTCCGCGTATACCCATCTTGTTTGGTTTTTGCTATCTCTGAATATTCCTCCAAAGCCAGCAAGCCCTGGGTTTCCTTTAGAGGCACCGTCAAAATTCAGTTTGATGAAATGCGGTCTTGGGTACTTGAACTATTCTGGACTCTGATTCTGGGTTTGTTGCCTTTTTTATTTTTTCAGGTACACCATGCTATAGTCCATACTTAGTTTCATTAAGATTCTTCCTTCTTCAGGGTTCGCCTTCCAATCGTCCTTCTCCCATGTCTCTATCAGAACAGTCTCTCTGATTTCCTTTTGAATTCCTATCCATATCTTCTCCAGCGTGTTGATCTTATCTAGGAAGATCCAACGGTTTCTTTCCTTCCAAAGATGCTACATTATGAACCCTATAGCTAAATTCCATGCTCTCCTTACGACCTTACATGAGTACTGTCCCTTACCCCATTGAAATATAGTCTTTTTGATGTCCCTGGGGTCTCTGTTTGAATTGCCAAAGAGACTTCTGATTTCTCTCCATTGGTGTTGAGCGAAAGAGTAGGAGTTCAAAATGTGTTCCTGGGTTTCTATCTCCTTCTTACAGAGGCTACATCTTGAGGGTCCCAAGGATCCTCTTTTATGAATCTTATCCCACGTCAGGATCCTTTCTTTTCCGACTAGGCAGACAAAGATAGCTATCTTAGGCTACCACTGAATATTCCATATTTCTTCCCATTCTATTACTTCTTTATTCCTCTTCTGATGTGTTGCTAAATAGTAAGCTTCCTTAACTCTAAAGGCCCCTCTTGTAGATTTCCCCATCTAAGAATATCTGCTCCTAGTCTAACTTTGATTTTCCTTGATTCCAGTTCTTTTATATATTTTCTTTGTTGCTCTTGACCTATATTTTTGTTCCATTCTTTTGGCTTTCTCCACTTTCTCCATATCCCGTCTGTCTCCCCTTCTTTCCAGTAATCTCTTACGAGTTCTCGCCCCTCCCTAAATGCATTTTGATGTATAGTCTGAAGGTTATGTATGCTGGCGATTTTGTCTCTTTGCTCCCATTCCTCTTCCCAAAATCTAGTTGTTCCTCCTCCTGTTATTTCCTAGAATGCATAGTTGTTTACAATGTTTCTGTTCTGACTTGCCAATTCCCAGATTGAAGAACATTTTGGAATTTCTTCTGCTCTGAGGATGCCCTCCGGCGAAGTCGACATGTTATATTTTTGTGTCCAAATTTTCTTCCACAAGTCAGTTCCTCCTCTCATCCACCTCCACCACAGCTTCGTCCCTAACACCTTGTTCAGAATCTCAGGGTCCCTAAGTCCTAATCCCCCTTCTTCTTTTCTTTTTGTCAAGTTTTTCCATGACACCAGAGCCCATTTCCTCTGTTGCTTTGGTCCTCCCCATATGAATTTGCCAAAAATTTCCTTCATTTTAGTGCACACCCCTTTGGGGGAAGCCATGATAGATAGGGGGTAAATTGGTATAGCTTGAAGAACTGATTTCAATAGTACCAGTCTACCAGCTATGTTTAGCGACCTGAAGGACTAACTTGCAAGTCTTTTCTTGATATTTCTATAATTTGCTGCCAGTTTTCCAATCTTGTGGGGTTTATGTCTATTTGGTTCCCCAAGTACTTTGTAGGAAGTTCCCCTTGTCTGAATCCTAGCATCCTGATTAAATGACTTTTGATTATGTCCGGAGTGTTGAAAATGAAGGTGCGAGATTTTTCTTTGTTTATTTCCATACCTAATGCTTCCATAAAAAGGTCCAAGGTTCTTTTAACACCCCTTACCTCCTTTATTGAGACTTCACAGAGTAGCATGATGTTGTCCACAAACTGTTGATGGGTGATGGGTAGATTATTTCCCCATAACCTTAATCCTTTAAGTTTCCTTTCTATTAGATTTTTTTAAAATACCTTCCGAGACCCTCCGCAGCTAATATAAATAAGAAGGGGGATAAGGGATCCCCCTGTCTGATTCCTCTAGTGGCCTTGAAGGTTGAGGATGGCTCCCCATTTAACAGGATCGAGAAAATAGGTGTTGAGATCATAATGTAAACCCAGTCTGTCCATATCCTACTAAATCCGAAGGCTGCCAGAATTTCCCTAAGGTAATTCCAATTTAAGTGATTGTAAGCTTTTGACAGATCTAACTTTATCATCATTCCTCTCTAATTTTTCTGTTTTAGAGAATGAATCGTTTCCTGGGTTACTACAAGTCCATCCGAGATTTTCCTTCCTTCCACAAAACCGGTTTGCTCTGGTGATATTATACTGGGAAGTACGGGTTTTAATCATTTAGCAATCAGATTAGCAATTATTTTATATATTACATTGCACAAGGCTAGTGGTCAGAAACCTTGGGCAGTTTCCGAATTAGCATTTTTAGGGATCAGAGTAAGGAAAGTAGAATTGATACCCGGCCATACCTTTTGTTTTATACGTGATTCCTCTACTACCTCCAAGATTTCTTGGCCAAGAAAATGCCATCTTGCTTGATAAAACTCCACTGTGTAACCATCCAGACTTGGCACTTTATTTTTCTTCATACTCTTCATAGTTTCCTCCACCTCTTCTAGAGTTGTTGCCCTCATTAATGTCGTATTATGTTCCTCTGTTACTAATCTAGGAATCTCTCTACCTATGAGGTCTGTAGCCGCTTCCCTGTCTACTTGTGGTTCTATTAATATGTCCCTATGGTATCCCACCAAAGTTTGCTCAATTCCTTCGTGATCTATTATCATTTCTCCTTCTTCTTTTTTGATAGATAAAATGTTGTTCCTTTGCCTATGTTGAATCATGGCTTGGTGAAAGAACTTAGTGTTTCTTTCCCCTTCGCGTAACCAATTTATCCTAGATTTTTGTCGCCATAGGATTTCCTCCTGCTTTCTCCACTCCTCCAGTTGACTCAATATATTTCCTTCTACTTTACTTCTTTCCTCGTTTCTTCCTTCTGTGATAATTTGTTGTTGTATCTCTTCCATTTCTTTCTCTAGTTTTTGTTTTTCTATCATTATATCTCCGAACTCTTCCTTGTTCCATTTTTTATTTTCCCTTTGAGTTCTTTGAGTTTTAATTGAAAAGTATGCATCTTACCTTTTCCTTTTTGAGTGCTTTGAGTCTACCATTCCTCTATCTTAGATAAGAACTGAGTATTTCTAAGCCAGAAGGCCTCGAACCTGAAGGGTCTTCTGTGGGGGTTTTTCTTAATGTCAATTTCCAACCTGATCGGCCAATGATTAGAGCCCATCACCGGCATGATCTTAGCTTCAACAAATACATCCCGATTCATTATTTGTTCTGCTATAAGGAATCGATCTAGTCTCGAAGCTATTTGATTTATTCCGCCCCGTCGGTTATTCCAGGTGTGAATGCCATTAATTGTTGGGATGTCTATCAACCTCTGTTCTGTGATCATCTCATTGAGGTCCTCCATATTTTGGTCTGGTCTTCTTATTCAACCCCTCTTTTCATCTATTATTCTTATCATGTTAAATTCGCCCCCTACTATCCAAGGAATTCCAGGGAAGATCCTACTTATGGACTGCAAATTCTTGAGGAAGTTTCTCCCATCCCTTGGTAACTATGGGCTGTAGACCCCGTAGATGAGGATCCACTCCTCTGATCCTATCATTCTGAATAAGCCTGTGAGAATTCTGGGAAAGCTTATCTAGTTTTCAAACATTACCTCTTCCGGGTTCCAAAGGATAGCCAGACCCCCTACTGTGCCATTCGCATCCTGTCCCATCGCCTCATATTGAATTTTTTGCTTTTTAACTATCCCTTCTAGTTGTTGGAAGCTAATTTTCCTTTCTTGAATTATCATTATGCTTGGCTTGTCTTTCTTTATCCTTTCCTTTAAATACCTCTGCTTTCCTTTACTGTTGAAACCCCTAATGTTCCAGCTTATGACTATCATCTTATAACTTTTTGGATGGTTGTTGGAATACCTCTGGAAGAGGTATAACCCTGCCTGAGTTGACCAATATATCTCCCACCACTTGTATAGTTTCGTTCATTGTCCGGCTCCCTCATTTCCTGCCTCCTTTGCCAGTATTGTCCATTCCTAGATTTTGGGTTCCCTCAGTTCCTATTTGATCTGTTTGATTTTCTGAAGTGATTCCTTTCTTTTCCTTATATTTCTGGAATGTTTCTTTATACAATTTCTTTTGAGTTTCTGGGATGAGCCTTTCATCAAGATTCTTCCAATCCTGTAGCAGCCTTTTCATGATTCTTTCCTCCTCGTTCCCATTGTCCTTTTGTGTTTCTGCCTCCCCCTAGGTTTGTTCGGTTGTCACCTCCATACTCTCCTCCATTCCCTCTCTAACCTTACTGTTCTGGTTTAGGTCCGTAATAATTTCCATGGGTACCTCCCTAGCTTCTTCCCTTCCAGGCTCCTCTTCTTCCTCCTGCAGGACTTGAAATTTGTTTTTACATTTTGCTGGTACTAATTGAACTGATTGTTACGTCCTTGATACTTCCTTTCCTGACCTCTTTTTTCTCTGGACTTCCTGGAAGCTCATTTCTCCTTCATTCCTCCCTTCCGACCCCCTTTTCTCCTCTTCCTGTTTCCTTGTTGTTTCCTCTTATTTATTCAGTGGGCATTGTTTGAATAGGTGTCCATATTCTTGGGACCTTCTGCATCTAAAGGGTATATGTTCGTAATCCATTGGTTGTTGCCATATTTCATCATGATACTCAAGCTCGATGTATTCCGGCAATGGTTCCACTATGTTCATGTAGACGCATATCCTTGCATAAGATGTATACTTCCCTCATTTTGTTGACTCTCCCACTTTAACAAAAGTCCCAACTGTATTGCCTATACCTTCCAGGATATCAAGGTCCTAGAACTCCATTGGCAGTCCAAATAGTGTTACCCAGATGGGTGCTGCTAGCATTTTCTCATGATCTGGGTTATATCTGTCTTCCCAGTGCCTCATGAATAGACTAGCATTATTCATAAAGTAGGGTCCTCCTTCAAAGGTTCTTTCCTTATCCTCCAGATTTGCAAATATCATATCACTGTAAAAAAACCTTTTTCTCGTAACTTTAGGTCTATATGCCCTTTTTGTTAGAAAATTATATATTACGGAGCAATGGTACACATAAAATATTGCAGAAATATAAACACAGAAAATGCACAAAACAAGAGAGACACAGATATACGTGGTTCACCCATTTTGGGCTACGTCCACCTCGAACAGCCAGTCCTTCCTTTCTATTATCCAGCAAAATGAAGAGACACAACCTACAGCAAAGCCGCTTTAATATCCTCTGTTTTCTCTCACAGTCTCACCTCTCTGTTTCCTGCTCACACAAAATACACCTCTATTGCCGCCTCAAAATACAATACCCTCATACAAAGAGAGGGGTTGCCTTCTAGGGAAAAAAACCTTAAACTAAACATAAGTTCTACCGTCAGATCATCTGCCTAATGAACGGCTCAGATTGACTAGAATTTACTATACTTTTACAAGGCAAATTTACATTTGTTTTTAGCTTCGGGGTGTACAAAACTTCCTGGGGTATACATCCGGCTGAAACAAAGACCTCTGAACAATCATGCTCCACACACAACAATCT
>APFE031599983.1:0-11781 GCA_000404065.3 Pinus taeda | reverse complement strand
GACAATCTTTTGACCTGATTCATCTTGGAAGGATTAGACCTGAAGTGAAACCATAGTGCAGACAACGACCTATTGCAAAGACTACAAGGACAGGGTTTTGTAAAGAATTTCTTGGAAGCAGTATAATACAATCAAACATTTCTTGACATAATAAATCTATAGGGTCGGAGCCCTTGGGGTTGGTGCCTTAGAATTGGAAGGATTGGTCTCTTGGGAGTTGGTTCTCCTAAATTCAAGGTTGGTGCCTTGGTAAGATAGGGTCAGAGCCCTAGAGGTTGGAGCCTCATCAAAGTCCAATTTGGTGCCTGGAAAAAATCACCAGATTTTGTATTCAATCTTCTTCTATATTTAATAAAATAATTTCTTTTGATTAAAATTGTAAAGAATCTAAACTGGTAATAATAAAAAATGAAAAGAAACATTGATTCACCCCCCTCTCAGTATGTACAACGATTGGTATCAGAGCGAGCTTCTTCAGAATCAACCTAACAACTAAAATAAGGATTCTTATTTATAGTGAAGAATCAAGAAATGAAAGTAGGAAGGCTTCCCTTGTTCGATGGTACTAATTTTGGTTTTTGGAAAAAGAGAATGTCTTACTACTTAATGTCCCTTGGACCTGAAGTTTGGAATGATGTTTTGAATGGGTACAATGCCCCTCCCACTCTTCCTACTGATGAATATGAAAGGAAAGTGTATATTTCCAATGAGAAAGCTCTAAATTCCATTACGAGTGGAATTACTGATTATGAGTTTACAAGAGTCTTAAATTGTGCCTCGACCAAAGAAGTATGGGATAAATTGGTTAGATTATATGATGGAAAAGGAACCATTACCCTTATTAATGGAAAATGGATGATGAAGAAGATATTGCATCATACTTCCTTCGAGTAGCTGAAGTAGTAAACTCTCTTAAAGGATCGGGAGAAAAGATTGAAGAAAGCACTATTGTTCAAAAGGTTTTAAGATCTCTCCCAGACATATTTGACTCAAAAATAAGAGCTATAGAAGAAATGAAGGAACTAGACACTCTCAAAATGGATGAACTTCATGGAATCCTCACTTCCTATGAGATGAGAAAAGGAATCCCAAGTTCTAAAGATGCAGCATTCAAGGCCTAAAAATCAAAAAAGGAAAAGGATGGAATACTAGAAGTGATGACTCTGATGTTGAATCTGAATTGGCTCAATTTGTAAGAAGACTAAAGAGAGGATCGAAGCTAAAATTTAAGCATCATCTTATTTGTTTCAACTATGGAAGAATAGGTCATTACGCTGCAAAATGTCCACATAAGCATGACGGTGATAATGAGGAAGGAAGGATATACAAAAAGAAAGGATTTACTAAGAATAATTTCCTCTAAACAAGATGAATATGATGAGGATGAATATGTGGTCATCAAGAAGAAATCATCCAAAGATATCTTTCATCACAAAGAAATTAATGATGAATCAGATGAAGAGAATGACTATGCTCGAAGCATGAAAGTAATGTTTATGGCATTCACTGAAGATGATAAACCAAGATAGGAAAATGAAGAAGATACAAATGAATTACTGATAAGTGCCATTGAAGAAAATGAGGAGTTATGAAACAAGGTCATCTCTCTTAAAACAGGCAAAGAGGAAGCTAAAAGAAGGGAGGACATTATATGTGAAAGACATGAAACTGAAATAATATCTCTCAAAAAGGAAATGGAACAAATCAAAAGAATTTGTCAAATTTCTCAAACACTTGATCACATTCTCAACACTTAGAAATCTCAAAGTGACAAGTCCGGGATCAGTGTTTCATCAAGTGCCAAGGATAATACAAGAAGCTATGTCGACGTACTTTGCAACAATCCAAAAGATGAAAAATCATCTCATCAAAGGCCCGACTCAAATCCAAAGAATGAAGAAAGAGAAACTTCAAGGAAGAAGGTTTATTAAAATCATGGCTATTATAAAAGGTACCAAACTATGTTTCTTGGACAATGTTATTATTGTAAAAATTTTGGTCATCAAGCTAAACATTGCATGGCTTGTAAGAATGAAGTACCAAGATTGAAGAATAAAACAAACAAACAAACCATTTAGTCTCAAATGGCAAGGACAAATCAAGACTTTCAACTCGTTTTATCCTTTGGCCAAATTTGATCCAATTTTAAATAATGGACATAGAAAAAAAAATTTCCCCCTCAAAAGTAGAGAAGTAAAACATGAAAATCCCAATATGGATAAATGTGGTTTAGCTCTATGTGCTCACAGTGAGGAAAATATTTGGTTTGTGGAGAGTGGGTGCTCTAGACATATGACAGGTGACAAAAGGAAGTTTGTCTCATTAAACAAAAAGGAAGGAAATATATCATTTGGGAGTGGGTATGCCAAAATTGATGGAAAAGGAACCATTACCCTTATTAATGGAAAAGGAAAGGCGAAAGGAGTTAGAACATCAAATAACATCTACATTCTGAACAAAATTCAAGAAGGTAAATTTTATCTAAGTCAAATAGGTGAAAGTTGGTTATGGCATATGTTTTCCTTTGAGATAACCTAAGGTCAATTAGTTATGCCAAAGCATCTATAATGTTTTGTTCTTTTAAATGATTGGATGACTAGTGAACTGTTTATAAACAAGTGCTTTAAACTTAGATAGACTCTTACTAAAATAAAAGGTTGTTCTTTACATGCACATGGTTATTTGGATTTTAGTGGAATGAATAAGTAGAGTGTGGAGATGTATAATTGATTCAATACTCAAACTGAGTATTTAAGCATTTATAAGAAGAAATTAAGAAAAAAGTGTTTTCTTAATCAACAAAACATAAACAGACTATCATAGAGATGTAGTGGAATTTATTCTCAAAAGAGGAATTTACAATAATAGATAGTTCTATAAATTTATCTCTTATTTAAATTACAACTTCATAGAGGATCCAAAATGAAACTGAAATTCAATTAAATTTTGAGATAACTGCAAAAGACATGATCTATATGAAGAAGACATAATGAATAAACAAGATGAGATACAACTCATTGAGAGGCAGACCATATGAGGCAAATTCAGAATCTTTTATTATCTCAAAAATGCTCTAGCTTAGTATAAATATGCTTTATAACTTGTTCAAGGGTTCAACCTTGAATACTTTGATAGAATGAAGTATTTAAACAAAATTACAAAAATATTACAATTAATGCCTGGGCGACACACCATTCTATTATTAACTTAGAGCTAACAGAAAATAAGTAATGTGATCAAAAGGAATGCATTTGTTGAAGTGATATGAACATCTGGCCCTGCTTTGAAGGAGAACCATTACTGAGTGGCCACTATTCAGGTGCTGCGTTGGTGAAGCTAACTTGTATTTTTAATCCTAGAATTCACACAAGTTATCCCACTACGCTTCATCTGGAATAGAAATCTTTGTTACCTTGCGGTAGATTTCATCTACCTTAGTATATCGAGGAAAAGTGGGTTTTACTGCAAAAATGTGTTTTATCTCGTGTTGAATAAAACTTATGTTGCTGATAGCTTCGTAAAAAGCTCTCCCTGTCATAGAACATTTGATGTTGGAAGACTTAGTTGTAGCCTTGGCAATGTCCTGAAGCTTCTTCATGTAGTCTTCCCTGGTCATTAATTTTTCATTGAATACAATTAGAGAAGGCAAACCTTTCTTGTTCAATGCATTAATTCCAGTGAAAAACCTGTTAACTGTTACCTCCAGAGTGTGACACTTATTTGTCAGCTCTACAACTAAGTTCTTCTTTGTTAGAACTTTCTTTACCTCCAGAATAGTTTATGTTCCGTCATCCACTCCTAGATAATCCAACTCATATTTGTTTTTGGAATTGAGGAACTTTATGATGCCGTTGGCTATAGCAGACATTTCTCCCAATTGAGCATTGATAGTAGAAATAGTTTGCTTGGCTTTCTCCATCAATTCCTTCTGCTCGAATATAATCTGGATACGTGGCCAGATTTCATCTATTTCTTCAATGATATTGTTCCATATGATTTCTTTAACATGACCCATTGTGTAGCCAATAGAAGACTCAATTGCTAACTTCTTCCATGCCTATATTTGATTTTGAGCTCTCTACAGCTCTAATGCATGAAAAGTTTTAGTCTTCGTTTGATGATCCTGTAGAAGTTTGACTTGATCCTGAAACCTTTTGATCTCTTCAGTCTGGAGAGACATGTTTTGCACTACATTTGCCAACTGATCTACAACATCCCCTGTACTTGTTGTAGAAGATATGGATGTAGGAATGACTGTGATAGGGAGTGCATCTAAAGGGACAACAACCATTTTGGAAGTTTTATCCTTTTATTTAATAAAAGTTTTCATCTTTGTCTCCATTTGCTTCAACTGTGAACTCTGCTCCATGATGAGCTTCATCATATCTTCCTTTTGTGTCTCTGTTTCTTCAATGTCTTTGGCCAGAGGATCTTTTGTAGCTGGCAATTATAACTGCTTCCTTAATGCTGCCATGTCTAAATTCTTTTCTTTATAAGCTCTTCTACAACATTTATGTTTGAAGGGTCATAACCCACTTTGATCACCAAGTCCTCCAGATTTTTGATCCTGGTGTCTTTGTTCAATGTAGAGACCTTATCCATCTTCAACTGTGATTGGAAATTTGCTAATGTAACTTGCAGTTTAGACAAACTCATAGCAGTGTTAGTGACAGTGGAAAAGAACATTTCTCCAGTCTACTTGTGCATCTCCATTTGGTCAATGGGATGTATATATTTTACATCGAACTCAAATGTTGTCTTCTTGTAGTCTAATGCTGCCTTGGGTTGGGGAACTTGTGCCTAGAGGAATTCCATTTTCATTTTACCTTTTTTTGAATCAAAGGATAACAACAGCCTGCTTTGAGCACTGGAAGTCTGTTTCCAGAACTGATTGTAGGTATTAATCTTTAGGGCCCGATTTCTTACTTTTATCTCCTTAAAAATGTCCATTATACTCTTCTCTGTCACCTCTGTAGTTGATGTGTTGGTCTGCATAATTTGTTGTTGCTTTTGTGAAGTCGTGAAGGTAATGGGAGATAGTGTGGTCTAATCACCCACTAATGAGGAAACAAGTGGCTCATTAGTGGTGATAATGTTCTCCTGCTTTGAATCTTTGCTGAGGCTTAGTTTGGAACTAAGCTTGGCCTTCTTCCTTTACATAATTTTGAATCCTTCACTAAAAATTTCAGTCCTTGAAGGGGACTCTTCTTCCCTGCTTCTCTTAGCCATTTTCTCCTACATGGTAGGAGTCTGTACTGTATAGGATGATACCAACTGCTCTTCCGCCTCTTGTGGGGTATTCTCAACACATTCTAGTTGGTTTTTATAATTCTCTATATTTGGTATGGCTGTGTGAAAATAAGGAGTAGATTTGGTTTCTGCTCTTAATTTAGAAATGATACCCAGTGGATCATATGACCAGGTAAAGCTAAAGTTGAACTACATTTCTTTTAGTATCTTATTTACTTCTTCCCCTGCTGCCCTGCTGTTGTAAATGAAAGGCCCAATCTATGTTTTGATTTTGAACTGGGACTTCTTCTTGGCAGAAACAAAGTGGATTTCATCCATATTTAGCATCTGCCTTATGTACTCTAGAGCAAAAATCCTCATTGGGAGGACTTTAGGCAGCTTGTAAGGTGCAAGCTCACACCCAAATATTCTCACTTCTTTATAGTTTTGGTAGAGTTACCAATCCCCTATCTGAACTTGGTTTGATACTTGCAAAACCTTTCTAATTTCCTCATTGATCCTTGGTTCTATCCTGGCACCTAGAAAACTGATTGGTGGATGCAAAAACATTTCTATAAAATGTTTATATGTGTAGTCCTTTTGTTCCTTCATCACCAGAGTAGTCCAAAAGATGACTAACTGTTGGTTCCGTTTTGCATCCAACTTTTGTAAAGAAAGGTTGATGTTGTCTCCCTGAAAGTATAAGAACATGTAAACTAATACAAAAGCATACTTGAATACCTCCTCAGATGGGAATTTGATAAGTTGCTGATGAATTGAATCTGCAAGAAATTGGCTAAAGTTAAACATGATGGAGGGCTTAGAATCAACAGAGAAAATGGATGAAAATCCTATGATGGCCTCATCTACCCATTGATGAGAGTAGTAGCCAAGGAGGTAGGAGACAACTTTGATGATTTGTTTGGCTCTCTCAGGGAAAATAGAGGAGGGATAGGGAGGATTTTTATTTGGCAATGGGGCATCTTCTGTCAAGAAAATTTCAAGGGTTTTGGCCCTCTTAGAAAAGTCCAGTTTTTGGTATAGCTCAACAAGTGCTTCATAGGAAAAGGGGGTGGAATTCTCTACTATGGGGGCTTACATCATCTAGTGTATGGCTTGAGGAGTGATGGAAAACAATATTTTGTCCAGTGGGGGTAATGATGGCCCTTTGGCTTGGCAAATAAGATACATGACACTTCCTTACAAATTCTGGGGTGCTGTGGGTACGAGGAAAAGTATAGTGGGGTAAATTGGACTCCCACAACTGAATGTCATCGAATTTGTCAATGTATTTGTCCTTGAGCCAACAATACATCTCAAAGAGGTCAAATTTGAAAAGACTTTCATGGATTTTCAAGTCTCTGTCAGCTAAAAGGATGCGGTGAAAATCAATGGGAGGATAGATCAGAGGATTGACAGGCTCCTCTGGTCCCTTTTCCTCTGGAGGCATCTTTGAATAAAGCCTTGATAGGAGTGAAAATTGGATTGGAGGCTTAAATAAACAGAGAGGAGTCAATTTTTGGTGGCGAAAACAGAGGTAATAGGTTGAAAACAAATGAGCCGGCAATGTTGATGGCGAGTGAAAACGTCGGAGTTTAGCCCAGCAAACATGTAACAAAGCAATATAGTGACAATGCATGAATTTGGTAACCTGTTAACAAGTGAAAGGGAGGTTTATATAACAGTGTGGATTTTTCATTGAAGGTGGCACAGGTTCGTTGGATTAACGTCTAAACCATTTACTTCTTAATGGCTTAATCGTGGAGGGAGCAGATGTAATTGGTGGAGTTAACGGGTGAATGACGTGGCAGAAGATGAGTGGCGAGAGTGCAAGGGGTAGAAGAGTGGTATCGGGAGTGAGGGAAACTGCTTTTTGGAGGGGGGAGAGTTGTTAGTGGTTTCTCCTGAGGGGGGTCCTAAAAGCTATGGTGTTGACGCGTAGGGGCAGGTGCAGTTTCGTATACCGCCCATTTTGGACCCCCCCCCCAACGGTAAAGTTCAAATGGTGAGCAGGGGGGGGCGAAATGTGGTGTGAGCCTTTAGATCTTGGGAGATGGGAGGAGATGGAGTGAGAGGTGGTAGAGAGTTAACATGACGTGACAGGACACCCGGTGGGAGTTAATTTATCACATAGTGGGGGAATACTTGCAATTTATGAGGGGGTTAATAAAATTAGGAATAGGTGAGTAATACACCAAAGTATGAGTGGAGGGGGGGACTTTGGGGTTTTTAAAACTTAGGGATAGGGAATAAATATACCAAAATTATCTATATATAACTCTTTTGAGTAAAAACTTTTCTCATTTGCCTTTTTCTTCTGCACATGAAAACAATACTTGACTTTTCGCAATGTGGCACATTTTGACTAGCAGCCTGTGCATTTATAAAAATATGAAATGAAGGCATTATTTTCTTTTTGCTTCCCTACCATTTTATTTTCTTTTGCCTTATTTGTTTAGGGTAGCTAACACCTATCATTTTATTGATATGGATGCCAATAAAACATTAAATTGGCCTAAGATTTTAACTTTTCTTTATTTTTCATCCATATCCTAACTTAACATTTTAAAATTATTTTTGGCTAATATACTAACTTATCAAAACCAAATAATGTTACAACATCGACTCCTGCTAGGGACTGCTTTCCCCTATTGGATGTAGAGAACAAGAAGGTCCAAGTGCCTTCTCCTCGAACTATGGAGTCTTTGGTGAAACATATAATCACTTGTAATTTTTTCAAAAATAAAATAAACTCTCTGGATATTTATAGATGATGAATGAATGGATGAAAAATTAATACTGAATGTAATGTTTCAAGTATTTTCCATTGACTGGAAATGAGGAATACTCTCCTTCCAGATTCTATAGGTTGAATGTATAGTTCCCTTTGACTTCTGCAATGCTAAATGGACCAAACTAGAGGTTATAAAATTTCGTATGCTTGCCTTTATCTTCTCTCCTTGTATCCCATCTAAGCACTAGGTCACCTTCTTGAAATTTCTTTCTCTAACCTTTTTTCAAATAGTTCTTTCATCTTATTTTGGTATTTGCTTAGCTTGTACAGAATTTTTGATTAATCCTTCTTGAGAAATCATCCTTTTCTTCATAGGATTCCTGAAGGAATCTCATAACATGTAAAGCTAAATGAGTGGGAAAAACTACTTCCTTGCCATAAACTAATTGGAAAGAAGACTTGCCTGTTGACCTCTTAGGAGAAACTCTGTTTACCCAAATTGCATGGATTAGATGGATGCCCAAACTCTTTTTATGGTCTTCCAGAGTCTTCTTATGACCTTAACTAAGATCTTGTTGGAAGACTCTTCTAGGCCATTACCTTGTGGATAGTATGGTGTAGAATGGTGTAATAGGATTGAATACTTTTGAGAGAACTCAATCATTTTAACACTACTGAACGCTGCTGGATTATTTGTAATAGTCTGTTGAGGACATTGAAATCTTGATAGGATGTTTTCTTCAAGAAATTTAATGACAACAATATCAGTTGCATTTTTAATAGGTATGGCTTCTACACACTTGGTACAATAGTTCTTATCAGTTAAAATTGATCTGTGTTGATTACTTGATTGTGGATGAATTTCCCTTATAAAGTCCAACCCCCATTGTAGAAAAGGAGCATGAACCAATACTGGAACCAAAGGAAGTACTGAGAGTTTCTTTTTTCCGGCAAATAATTGGCATGGTGTGCAACTTCTTACTCTTGCTCCAACTTCTTTAAAAAGTGTGGGCCAATAGAAACCTGCTTTTAAAATTTCATAGGTTGTTTCTCTCCAGGCATAATGTCCACCACAAAACCCTGCATGTAACTGATCTATACTTCCCTCTGTTTCATTTTCAGTTAAACAAATAAGAAGGATATTAAGAGGGTCTTTCCAGTATAGATTAGCATTGGTAATGCAGTATTTTACTTCTTTAAGCTTCGGGGCTTTACACTACTTCAAGTTAAGGTCAACTAGACATTGAAAATCCCTAAGAAATTGCATAATATCAGAGTACCAATCAGAGAGAAGATATTTTTGATCTATGTGAACAAGAATGGCTTGATCTGAAGAGAGAGGTTCTTGTGGGTTCTCCCCTTCTATAAGAGGAGGAGGTTCTTGTGGATCCTCCTTAGATATTAGGGAAGGTCCTTGTGGAGACTCCCTAGATAATAAGGAAGGTTCTTGTGGATTCTCCCTAGATGAAATTTCCGAAACTTGATTTATTCCCAATACTTTGTAGTTGGATTCGACTAACAATTTGGCAAGGCCTTTGCCTTTTACTAGCTTTGTGGTTTTAATTTCAAGGTCAAATTCAAGGATTTTAGCAATCCATCTCCCTCTTTTTCCATTAGTATCAGGCTAGTATAAAACAATTTTAACAACATGATTAGGGACACAAGCTGTAATGTGTGAATGCAGGACATAGGTTCTAAAGGCTTTTAGGGCTTGAATTAAGGCATAAACTTGTTTTTCAATAATATCATACCTAAGTTCAGCTTCCCTCATAACTTTGGAAAAGAAGGCTATAGACTGGTCATCACCATTTGTGTTCTTCTGTAAAAGTACAATAGCTAAGGTTGTCTCGGATGCAAAAGAAAATATGCTAAAAGTTGAAGAATAATCAGGGCTAGCTAATGTAGGGGCCTCAGATATAACCTTTTTGATCTGATCAAAAGAATATCTAGCAGAAACTGTCCATTTCACTTCATTTTTTTTCTTGAGCACATTAGTTATATCCTTAACTATCTATGCATAATTAGGGATGACTCTTCTGAAAAAATTAATCTTTCCAAGGAAGGTTTGTATCTCTTTATTATTCCTTGGTAGGGATAGGGTCTGAATAGCTAAAACTCTCTTTGGGTCAATTATAACTCTCTCCTTGGAGATGATATGCCCTAGTTATTTCCCTTCCTTTACAGCGAATAAATATTTCTTCGGATTGATGGATATGCCAAATTTATTGTACCTGTCAAAAACCTTGCTCAAGTGTTTTAAATGATTTTCATCAGAACCAGAGAAAAAAGTTAAATAATCTAAATAAATGATAGTAAATTCAGATGTTCTACCTACAAATTTTAGATCCATGGCTCTCTGGAAAGTAGCTCCAGCATTGGTTAACCCAAATGGCATTCTAGCATACATAAATGTACCCCAAGGTGTGGTGAAAGGAATTTTGTCTTGGTTAGCTTGACTTACCATGATCTAGTTGTAACCAGAAAATCCATCTAGCATAGAGATCATATTTGCACCTGAAACTTTTTGAAGTATGTGATCCATTTTAGGCAATGGATAGTTATCCTCTAAATATGGTTTGTTGAGATTTCGAAAGTCTACACATAGCCTAATCTCACCATTTTTCTTTCTCACGGGAACTAGGCTGGCTACCCAATTAGAATACCTTAAAGGTACTCTGATATAAGTGTCAAGTAGCTTTTTAAGTTCTTTGTCCAAGGTTGGAAGTAGTATGGGATTGATTCTTCTTAGTCTTTGTTGAAAGGGTTTTGCCTCTGGTTTCAAAGGAATCTTGTGCTCAATCAAATATGTATCATAAGTTTTTAACTCATTATAAGACCAAGAAAAAATATCTTTGTAATTTTTAAAAAGAATCAAGTGTTTGATTTTTACATCCTAAGGCAAGGTTGATGACAATTTAATATTTCTCACATCATCCAATGTCCCAATATTGCATTCTTTGATTTCTTCTTCAAGTGAATTAAACAAGGGGTTTTTAGAGACATCATTATTATCCAATAGTTTTTCCAATGGAACTAATCCTTTAGGAATAAAATTATTAGATAATTGGATAATATCATGATCAAGAATTTTAGGGCTGAATGAAGTTTTTGGATTTAGATGATTTGATTCTTGAACATAATTTTGATCTTCTTCAATTTTCATATTTGAGAATTCATCAATGACTTGAAGGAAATATATTAATTGTTCATCATCTTCAAAAATTTGCATGCATTTAAGGTTATGAGGAATTGATGGTGTATACTTGACTTGTATTTGGTATTCTAATAATACTCGCTCAGGGATTTTAAAAGAGCTTGCTAAGATAGCTAGTGAGTCAGCATGCAAAGTTTCATCTCTGGGAATAGCAGTTATGTTAAATCCTTGGAAGAAATTTTTAATTGTGTCCCAAGCTTCATTTCTATAGGACCTAAACCTCAGGTGTGTTGGAAATAATACTGAGAGGGGGGGTGAATCAGTATTATCACATTAATAAAACTTTTTCATTTCCATAATCAGATTCATATATGCTACTCCCACAACTTCTTATGATTGAGTTAATTGATCTTCAATGAGTGCATTAGAACATTATCAACCATATTATCAGTTAACAGATGCAGTAACATAGAATAGATCATCACACATAAGGCACACACATGAACACCATGATATAAGGTGGAAACCCAATGCGGGAGAAAACCACCTGCTGCAAGTCATCTCAATCTTCTTCTTAATAAGAAAATCCCTTTTACAATATTTTGTACTGGTGCAGCCTTATACCAGTACGGGAGCTACAACCCCTTTTGCTCTTGTACTAGCC
>APFE031599968.1:0-10168 GCA_000404065.3 Pinus taeda | reverse complement strand
TTTATCTATAAATAATATGAAATATTATATTTTCAAAAAATTAAATATGATAACATTATAGTTACAATATTATCACCTTTTGAACATTGTATTGTTTAAACTCTTTCCAAAAGAGTTTGGGATCTACAAAACATTGTATTGTTCAAACTCTTTCGAAAAGAGTTTGGGATCAACATCATAATTCTTTGTAGATGAAAGTAAAGTTGTATTCAAGTTTGATTTGTTATTTAAAAAGTGTTTAAGGTAAAAGGATAATGGAGTATGTGTTAGGTGAATTTTTTTTTTTTTTTAAACAAAACAGGTAGTTATCTATTAGAAAATTTGGATGCATGTCCAAAACCATTTAAATGCTTTAGTAATTTGTGTTGCCTTAATATTCTATTAAATCCATAGCAATTTTTTTTTTACCTTTATGGGCATTTTGGACTAAGATTTTATATTGAAACCTTCCATATTTTCTAAAAACTTGACCCAAAACTTTGACATATTTGCAAAGTGCAAATTAAACAAGCATGGGAGGCCCAACTTCAACATCTCTGGCCTGAATCACCTCTTTACCGCGAGACGAATCGACGCCTGGTGTAGCGCATCCAGCCTCCTCCTTTTGTGCATATGTGTCAATTTCTTCCTACCAGTCTTTGAATCTAGATCACCTACAAAGAGCTCATTACCTCCAACATTCATCTTTCATAAAAGCAATTTTGACTTCAGGCTTGAAAAATTTCTATCCATTCTTACTTGAATCCATTTGTATTTTTTCTCTAACAGTTTGAACCTCACGTCCTTCTCATTTTCTACAACCTCTAGTCTTTTGCTTGTGAGCTCAACCATGCCCATCAACACCTTGAACAAGTTCCCCACAAAATGTTTCTAGTATTCCATTCTAACTTTGGAACTTGCCCCTCCACAACTACCATACCCACACACTCCAGATTCAAGAAATGAAAGCGATGAGTGCACCTGGAAGCATAAGGCAGATACAAACATAGACTAGAATTCCCCTGCATATACAACAAAACCACAACATGTAATAACCATGGTTAAAAATCCATGTAATAAAGTTAATAAAGGCAAAATAAGACCAAGGTCATGGCGCACGCTTTCCAAGTTGAATGCTGGGCAAAAACATAATGATGGGGATCACTTGTCATTAATTAATAGCTATAGAAATTGGAAAAGGCAAAGTGGCATTAATTGGTATTTGTTTATGAAAATAATGGAAAATAGGAGAAAATGAAGGTGAAATGTTACAGAATAACAAGTGAGGAAAAATGAAGAAAATAGAGGCCTCAATGATAAAAAAGCTTATGAGGATTAGTTCACACATTTTGTCAATTTTAGCTTGGAGCTCTATCTTCTCTCTCTCATACTCTTGCACACTTAGAGTTTCTTGGAGCATTGTGGCATAATTGGGATTTTTTGAAAGAAGGAAAAGGAAAAGCAGGAAAACACAAGGGGAAAATGGGATCAACAACTACATCTAGATTGCTTTGCAGGTATCGAGTTGCATGTATGATTTCCTTACTAGTTTTGGCACGCATGGTATATGCATGCGGTTGTTTGGTTATGATTTGTCATTGGCATGAATAATTGCCTGGATTGATAGTGGTTTGCCTAGCCTTGCCATTTCCTGGATAGCCATGTTGTTGTGGGTTTCCTACTTGATTGTTTATGATTGGTGCTCATGTACCTTATGGTTGTGGGTTGAGTTAATAGTTTTTGGAGCCTTGGTTGGACAAACAATCTAGAAGCTCTGGAACAACTTGGGTTGAGTTACTAATCCTAGAAGCCTTGGTTGTACAAACTCTCTTGAGCCCTTGGTGGGTTGAGTTACTAGTCCTAGAGCCTAGATTAGACAAATGCTCTGGATCCCGACAACAGTTGTGGGTTGATTAACTAGTCTTAGAGCCAGGTTGGAACAAACGCTCTGGAGCCCTGGACAACTTGGGTAGAGACCTATTTGGTGATGGTTAGTGATGTATGACCGTGAGGTGGAATCATTAGTTGAGGGTTGAAGTGGATTTGCCTCTAGAAGCCCTAGTTTGGTTTTTCTTGGTTTATTCCATGAGATCCCACATTGATGCATGGAATATGGCATAAGGGTGATTTGTTAAAAGAAAGATTTGGTTTAGCCCAATATATGGTCTAGTGGTACATGGAAGTCCCTAATTTGGTTGGATTTTCATATGTCAATAAGATCTCTTTTCCTCTTGTATTTCATAAGTATTTATACTTGTTATGGTGTGGCTTTCATGGTTGTTCTATCATTGTTATCAGTCTTGTTATATGTTGGTTATAAGCATGGTTTCATGATAGATTCTAGTTATGGCTCTTAACATGTTTTGATTAGTAAATGAATGGTTATTGAATGCATGACCTAATATATGTTATTTCAACTATTGTGAGAGGGCATTAGACCTTCTTGATGATTCTCAGATAAGTATCAGTCCCCTATGTTCAAATATGCATTCATGACATGTTCATAATGTGTTTGATGAAATGTTTGTCATGGTTAGGCCTAATTAGGTCAAGTTCTTATCTAGGTTGTGTGTTAATGGCTTTTTCCTAGTGTCATTTATCATTCTTGAAAGTTATATCAAGTTATGGGCAGAGGTTTGGATGCTATCCCTGAAAAAGTGGCTCAGGTTTTGGGTCACATGCTCAGAACCGAGAAATTTAGACTACGGTCACTGGGAGGCAGAGTAATCCATGCGATTGGAGGGTCACAGTCACTAGATTTCCTTATTGTGCAAATGATTAGGAGTCTAGATCACTAAAAATACAAGTTAGCTTAGGGTTTTGGCACCTGAAGTGGTTGTTTATTTCCTATAGGTCCTGTAGATCCTGAGGAAGGTCAATAAAGTTTTGGTTTGTTGATTCCAATTCCTTAACTATACCTAGGACGTTGAGCCATGTCATAGTAGCTCTTCCTCTCATGTTTACCCTGGAAAGTCAGTGACAGTGGGTAGATATGGGAGGGGTGGTTACAGAATGGTATCAAAGCTCCTAGGTTCAACACTTGGACTGGATGGGTGAAATGTGTTTGTCATGCATGCACGTAGATTGTATATGTGCTTATTATGTATGCATGGTGATGGTAATTGTTGCAAATGTGTTGTCATGTAGAAGTTGATGAAGTTAATGTTGAGATAATTGATATGATGATTTCATTATATATATTCCTATGTTGTGCTAATCTGGATTGATCTTGCAAACGAGATAACCTCCCTTGAACTTCACCGAGGTACATTTTATTGTGGTTATATTTGGTTTATCTGACATAGTATGTTTGCAGGAAGAATGTCAAAGATGACAAAAACAATGGTGGACAACATGGTGATAAGTACTGCCCTCACGAGGCAGATACATTGAGAAGTCTGAAAGCAAAGATCAGGAGTTGTAAGGAAGACAATTATAAGATCATTTAGTCACAAGAATGACTTGCTAGGGAACATGAGAAACAAGTAGAGGTTAATGAAGTAATAATTCAGAGTCTATTAGATTTGCAGAGACAAGGACCACTTAGGATCAGTCATGGACAAGAGGAGATGACCAAAGGGGCATATGGCAACAAGTCTCGATCAGGACACAAGTTGGATAGAGAGGATATAGTCAAAGATGGCAGATTTCTAGATACACCTAACTAGAGGGGCAGAGATCATGGGTTCTATCCTAATTATGGTTCAGAGAGACAATATGGTCATGGTCACCATCGTCACCACCTGTATAGGAGGAGTGAGAAGCAGCAGTTGCCATAGGAGTTCAAGAAAGCAAAGCCTCCTACATTTGATGGAAAATTGAAGAAGTCGCAGAATGCAGAAGCTTGGTTACTTGGGATGAATAAATTCTTCATATTGCATGGCTATTCATGAAACATGAAAGCCTAGATAGCTACCTTCAGTCTTAAAGGTAAAGCAGGCATTTGGGAAGAGGATTTGACTTGGAGTGAGTTTGAAATACTTTTTAGGAAGAAGTATCTATCTGAGAGATACTATAATAACAGGGCAAAGGAATTCTATGAGTTGAAGATGGGATATATGACTGATGAGGAGTATACTAGAAGATTCTTGGAGGTGTTGAGATATGTGCATTATCTTAAGGAGGAGAAAGTGAATATTCAAAGATTCATTAGTGGGTTGTCAATAGCGTTTAAAGATAGGATTGAATTTAATGAGCCTATATCAATGGAGGAAGCCATCAGAAATTTGAAGCATTTTTATGAGCAATCAAAATGCAGGTCTGAATCTAAATAGGATTGGAAAGGTAATGACAAGACTAAGGGAAAATGGGATAATAAGCGAGGAAGACTACATGACATACGTAACAAAGGGAATGCAACGCCACACAAGAAGTTCAATGCATCTAACAAAGGACAGGGATTTTAGTCTAAGGAGCAGAACAAGGGTGATGGTAGGAAGCCTTTATAGTGTTGGACTTGTCGCAAGGATCATCACAAGAGAGATTTTCCATAGCATCAAGGTGGCAGACCAGGGATCTACAGTGCTCAGGAGGCACAAACAGTGGGGAATGTTAGACAGAGTATTCCTCAAATTTATGAAACGTTGGATAGCAGGTAGACAGATCACCAAGCATCTGTTATCAAGATGGATGGTAAGCTTTATGATCAATTTTTTTCTATTTTGATTGACCTTGGATCTAATTATAGTTATGCTAATCTTGACTTGGTGGATAAGTGTGGTTTGAATAAAGAAGTGCATGCAGAGACTTGGTTAGTACTGTTGGTTACACGTACCAAGAAAAGAGTTCATCAATGGGTAAGGGCTTGTGCATTTGAGTTGAATGGTATGTCTACATCAATGCATCTGAATATACTTTTGTTGGGATCATACAATATGCTTTTGGGTATGGATTGGTTGTATCTTCACAGTACTAAGGTGGATTATTATGAAAAGGCAACCGAGTGCTTGTATGACAATGGAGAGTAAAGAATATTGCAGGATAACAAGGAGAAATCAGTTAAAATGGTTATAGTTATGTAGACAAAGCATAGTCACAGGAAAGGTTGTGCATTATTTGCAGTGCATATTTCCAGTGATAAAGGTAAGGGTTTTGAGGATGCAAAAAAGCCTTCAAGAAGTATCTGGTCATGGTTTTAGGATGTATTTCATTCATATATTTCAGAGTTATCGCGTCATAGGGAAGTGGAATTTTCTATTGAGTTGGTACCAAGGGAAACACCAACATCAAAGGCACCTTATAGGATGAACATTCCAAAGTTAGTAGAACTTAAGTTGCACTTAAAGGAAATGTTGGACAAGGGATACATTAGGACAAGTGTGTCACCTTGGGGTGAACCAATATTGTTTGTGAAGAAGGACAATACTCTCAGGTTATGCATTGATTACATGAAATTAAACAAGGTAATGCGATTAGAGGTCACAGTCACTAGATTTCCTTATTGTGCAAATGATTGGGAGTCTAGATCACTAAAAATACAAGTTAGCTTAGGGTTTTGGCACCTGAAGTGGTTGTATAGCTCCTATGGGTCCTGTAGATCCTGAGGAAGGTCAATAAAGTTTTGGTTTGTTGATTCCAATTCCTTAACTATACCTAGGAGGTTGAGCCATGTCATAGTAGCTCTTTCTCTCATGTTTACCCTGGAAAGTCGGTGACAGTGGGTAGATATGGGAGGGGTGGTTACAGAATGGTATCAAAGCTCCTAGGTTCAACACTTGGACTGGATGGGTGAAATGTGTTTGTCATGCATGCACGTAGATTATATATGTGCTTATTATGTATGCATGGTGATGGTAATTGTTGCAGTTGTGTCGTCATGTAGAAGTTGATGATGTTAATGTTGAGATAATTGATATGATTATTTCATTATATATATTCCTATGTTGTGCTAATCTGGATTGATCTTGCAGACGAGATAACCTCCCTTGAACTTCACCGAGGTACATTTTATTGTGGTTATATTTGGTTTATCTGACATAGTATGTTTGCAGGAAGAATGTCAAAGATGACAAGAACAATGGTTGACTACGGTTCATGTGATTCTCCCTATAGGTCAGATGAGCAACATGGTGATAAGTACTGCCCTCACGAGGCAGATACATTGAGAAGTCTGAAAGAAGAGATCAGGAGTTGTAAGGAAGATAATTATAAGATCATTTAGTCACAAGAATGACTTGCTAGGGAACATGAGAAACAAGTAGAGGTTAATGCAGTAATAATTCACAGTCTATCAGATTTGCAGAGACAAGGACCACTTAGGATCAGTCACAGACAAGAGGAGATGACCAAAGGGGCATATGGCAACAAGTCTCGCTCAAGACACGAGTTGGATAGGGAGGATATAGTCAAAGATGGCAGATTTCTAGATACACCTGACTAGAGGGGCAGAGATCATGGGTTCTATCCTAATTATGGTTTAGAGAGACAATATGGTCATGGTCACCACCATCACCACCTGTATAGGAGGAGTGAGAAGCAGTAGTTGCCATAGGAGTTCAAGAAAGAAAAGCCTCCTACATTTGATGGAAAATTGAAGAGGTCACAGAATGCAAAAGCTTGGTTACTTGGGATGAATAAATTCTTCATATTGCATGGCTATTCATGAAACATGAAAGCCTATATAGCTACCTTCAGTCTTAAAGGTAAAGCAAGCATTTGGTGGGAATATGTGAAGAATGGCAGAGGCATTTGGGAATAGGAGTTGACTTGGAGCGAGTTTGAAATACTTTTTAGGAAGAAGTATCTATATGAGAGATACTATAATAACATGGCAAAGGAATTCTATGAGTTGAAGATGGGATCTATGACTGATGAGGAGTATACTAGAAGATTCTTGGAGGTGTTGAGATATGTGCATTATCTTAAGGAGGAGAAAGTGAATATTCAAAGATTCATTAGTGGGTTGTCAATAGCGTTTAAATATAGGATTGAATTTAATGAGCCTATATCGATGGAGGAAGCCATCAGAAATTTGAAGCATTGTTATGAGTAATCAAAGTGCAGGTATGAATCTAAATAGGATTGGAAAGGCAATGACAAGACTAAGGGAAAATGGGATAAGAAGTGAGGAAGACTACATGACATACGTAACAAAGGGAATGCAACGCCACACAAGAAGTTCAATGCATCTAACAGAGGACAGGGATTTCAGTCTAAGGAGCAGAACAAGGGTGATGGTAGGAAGCCTTTATAGTGTTGGACTTGTCGCAAGGATCATCACAAGAGAGATTGTCCATAGCATCAAGGTGGCAGACCAGAGATCTACAGTGCTCAAGAAGCACAAACAGTGGGGGATGTTAGACAGAGTATTCCTCAAATTTATGAAACATTGGATAGCAGGCAGACAGATCACCAAGCATCTGTTATCAAGATGGATGGTAAACTTTATGATCAATTTTTTTCTATTTTGATTGACCTTGGATCTAATTATAGTTATGCTAATCTTGACTTGGTGGATAAGTGTGGTTTGAATAAAGAAGTGCATGCAGAGACTTGGTTAGTACTGTTGGTTACATGTACCAAGAAAAGAGTTCATCAATGGGTAAGGGCTTGTGCATTTGAGTTGAATGGTATGTCTACATCAATGCATCTGAATATACTTCTGTTGGGATCATACAATATGCTTTTGGGTATGGATTGGTTGTATCTTCACAGTACTAAGGTGGATTATTATGAAAAGGCAACCAAGTGCTTATATGACAATGGAGAGTAAAGAATATTGCAGGATAACAAGGAGAAATCAGTTAAAATGGTTATAGTTATGTAGACAAAGCGTAGTCACAGGAAAGGTTGTGCATTATTTGCAGTGCATATTTCCAGTGATAAAGGTAAGGGTTTTGAGGATGCAAAAGCCTTCAAGAAGTATCTGGTCTTGCAATGGTTTTAGGATGTATTTCATTCATATATTTCAGAGTTATCGTGTCATAGGGAAGTGGAATTTTCTATTGAGTTGGTACCAGGGGAAACACCAACATCAAAGGCACCTTATAGGATGAACATTCCAAAGTTAGTAGAACTTAAGTTGCAATTAAAGGAAATGTTGGACAAGGGATACATTAGGACAAGTGTGTCACCTTGGGGTGAACCAATATTGTTTGTGAAGAAGGACAATACTCTCAGGTTATGCATTGATTACATGAAATTAAACAAGGTAACGATCAAGAACAAGTATTGTCAAGGATTGATGACTTGTTTGACCAGTTGAAGGGAGAAGTTGTGTTCTTAAAGATCGATTTGAGATCAAGTTACCATCAGGTACACATAAAAGAAGAGTATATCTACAAGACTACTTTTCAGACTAGGTATAGGAACTATGAGTTTATTGTGGCTCCATTTGTTTTGACTAATGCTCCAACTACTTTCATGTGTTTGATGAATAATGTGTTGTGTCCCTACTTGGACAAGTTTGTGATTGTATTCATTGATGACATATTGATATATTCTAAGAATGAGAAAGAGCATGAATAACATCTAGTAGCAGTGTTGAAATTTCTAAGAGAGCATCAATTGTATGCCAATCTTAGTAAATGTAGTTTCTTTTAGACAAAGGTTCATTACTTTGGCATGTTGTTTTCAAGGAAGGTATAACAGTGGATACAGAAAAGATAAGAGCTATTATGGAATGGGAAACTCCTAGGAATGTGGATGAGGTCAGATATTTTATGGGATTAGCAGGTTATTATAGGAGGTTCATCAAAAACTTCTCATGGATTTCCTATCCTATTACATCATTGTAGCGAAAAGGAAAGAAATTTGAATGGACAAAGGAATGTGCACCGAGTTTTGAGCAGTTGAAGCAGTTACTTACAAATTCTCTAGTTCTAAAGATTGCAGATCCAGATACAGAGTTTTTGGTATGTACAAATGCTTGCAAGAGAGAACTTGGTAGGGTTTTGATGTACGAAGGATAGGTAGTGTGCTATGAATCAAGGAAACTGAATGAGCACGAGAAAAATTATGTGATGCACGATCTTGAGTTGGCAACTATCATCCATGCATTGAATATGTGGAGACACTATATTCTAGGAAGGAGGTTCATCTTGATGAGTGATCACATCAGATTGAGATACTTATTTGACCAACCTAATCTCAATGCTAGACAAGCTAGATGGTTGGCAACGATTAGTGAGTTTGACTTCGAGATCATGTACATTAAGGGAAAATAGAATAGGGTTGCAGATGCTCTTAGCAAAAGAGTGCAGGTAAATCACATAGAAGTTATGAGTTCACATGGGACAAATTTATAGGATTGAATCTCGCAGGCATGACAATAGGATGACAAGTACCAACAACTCAAGCACATGTTACAACAACAAGGTACAGGTGAACAAGATGTTGACTATCATCTCATGGTAGATGGTTTGATTAGATTTAGGGTCAAGATATATGTGCCAGACAACAATGAGCTCAAGAAGCTTATCTTGTAGGAATTTCCTTTAAGTCGTATTTAGGTCACCCAAGATATCAAAAGACATTGAAAACAGTTAAGAAGTTCTACCATTGGCCGAATTTGAAGAAAGAGGTGCTAGAGTTTGTTGCGATATGCTTGGATTGTCAACATGTAAAAGCAGAGTGTAAGCATCTATGTGGATTACTACAACCAATTCTAATTCCATAATGGAAATGGGACGCCATTACCATTACTTCATTATAGGTTTGTCGAGGACATCTAGACAACATGATTCTATTATGATTGTGGTTGACAGGTTGACAAAGGTAGCTTACTTCATTTCAGTGAAGTCGACGAATTCAGATAGTGAGGTAGCATAGGTCTTCATTAGAGATATAGTGAGGTTGCATGGTATTCCTAGGAAGATTGTGTTATACAGAGATGCCAAGTTCACTTCCAGGTTTTGGAAAGAGTTATTTGCAGGTTTGGGTACAGAGTTGCCCTTTAGTATAGCTTGTCATCTGTAGACAGATGGACAGACATAGAGGGTCAACAGGATTTTGGAGGACATGTTGAGAATGTATGTTATGTATCAACAAAAAAAGTGGGAAGAGTATATTCCATTGGTGGAGTTTGTGTATAACAATGGGTATCAAGAGTCACTGAGGATGAGTCCATTTGAGGCACTTTATGGGCGGAGTTGTAATACTCATATCAGTTGGAGTGATCCAGTGAACATGGTGTTGATTAGATCAGGCATGTTGGCAAGGATGGAACAAGAAATGCAAGTAATCAAGAAGA
>APFE031599955.1:40295-59763 GCA_000404065.3 Pinus taeda | reverse complement strand
ATATGAACACACTAATCAACTTGCATATATTATGTATGTAAACACAAAAACAATAGAATCATAGACATGCATGCAACTACGATGCATATAAAAACCATCAACCATCATACATGCATTTTAAGAATACAAGAATGTATGACCCTCTCCTTTTATCTCTAGGTCCAGTGTTACAACCTCACTCTGGTACCAATCTATAATGCCTCCTCCCACGTTTACCTAAGTTCACAATCTTGTTAGGGTAAATATGAGACGAGTGTCACTATGACATGACCTGAAGTTGAAGTTCCAGTTAATGAAGTGGGGTTGACACACGACACTTATAGATATAATACAAAGACTACAGATCTCTCAACAACTGAACAACCACCCCACATGATCAATCCCTGAGTTGGAACTATTTTTCTCTTACCTAAATCCATAATTGCACCTTTGAAACTACATCCATGTGGTTGGAATACTATAACCACACTCATACGCTTGCTTCAATGCAATTATGACCCGATTCCTCCAGTTCCGAGCATGCGATTTTGGAATCTATGCCACATTTTCAGGCTAGCCTCTAGACCACTTACCACAATTTCCTGAATCTTTCTAGACTCATAATTTACATGATGAAAATGTCAAACATTCAACCTCGAAGAAAGAACTTGACCTAGACCGCCTAATCCATAAAAAATATTTCTTCAAACATATTGCAAACATGTAAGCTACGGGTCATGAATGCATATATGATCATAAACTAATAGTATGCATATGAAAATAACTGAGAAGGCTCTATACCCTCTATAGCTAGTTGCAACCCCACTTGTTTTTCCATATATCCATCAACTATTCGATAACTAAACAAATCATGACAAGATCCATATATAGCATACATCATATAAACCAGAAAATAGCCAACATATAAACCATGGAAAATCAACCATAATAGCAACGTCATAGCTAGAAAATGTATTCATAAATCATAGTAGGAAAATAACTATTATTAACATATGAAAATCCCAACCAAGTCAAGGACTTCCACGTACACCACGACCATAGATTGGGCTGAACCAAATCTTTGTTTCGAGCAAGCACCCCCATGCCATATTCCAAACGTGAATGTGGGATCTCATTGAATAAAACAAAACAAAACCAACTAGGGATTCTAGAGGCCAAGCTACCTCAACCCCAAACCATAATGATTCCACCCCTGTCATCTGAAAATCACTAACATCAACCAAATCGGTCTCCACCCAAGATATCTAGAACTCTAGGAACTACTAACTCAACCCACAAACCTTCCAGGGATCTAGGAGATTTTTCCACTGTGACTCCATAAAACTAGTAAGGTTAACCCACTAAAGGGTGGTCCCCACCAAGACAGGCTTTCTGTAGGAATAGTAACTCAACCAAATTTTTTCCCAAGGCTTCCAGCGAATTTGTTCTAACCCACAACCATAGGGAACTTGAGCAACAATTAGTAAAAAACAAGTGGAAAATCCACAACACAATGTCTATCTAGGAAATAGTATGGGAGCGCCAAAACCACTATCAATCAAGGAAAATTTCCATGCCAATGAAAACACATAACCATAGAATCACATGCATATACGATGCATCCGTAAATCATCATGCTAGATCTTACATGCACATTGTTACCTACAATCCACAACTAATTTTTTTCCTTACTTGTCGCTGACCAAGATTTCTCTTCCATATCCTTGATTTCCTTTCTTGCTTGTCGAAGTGCTTGTTCCTTCTCCTTAGTTGATCCTGATGAAAGAATGAGCAAAAGTTGTCAACTAATTCTCAGGTACCTTTTTATCATTGATGTCGCTACTTTCTTATTTTTCCTTAGTTTTTCCTGTAATTTCCCTTGCATGCAAATATGTGTCTCTTCAACTTCCTTTTCTCCTATTTTCCTTTATTTTCATAAATAAAATTCCAAATATTTCCTCCTTTCCTTTCCCAATTTCCATAGCCATTAATTAATCGCAAGTGATTCCCACCACTATTTTTTCCCAACATTTAGCTTGGAATATGTGTCCCATGACCTTGGTCTTATTTTATTTACATGGAAATTCAACCAAGTGCTATTATAGATTCCAACCTATACTTAAGTCTCCAACCTTTTGCTCCACCAATATCCAACTTGGTATTCTTGAGTATTCCAATCCTTTGTGCAATATATCTTCCAAAGATAGTCCTTCAAGTCCAAAAGTATTTCAAGAGATGTTAAAAAAAACGACCTTAGAATGCCTTCAATACTTCTTCAGATTTCCAATAAAGTTTTGCAACAATGTAATGCTCTAGAGGTTAGCTCTATCACAGAAATTCCAACACCCAAAGTTCCGACATATCTGAGGGTACAAAGGTTTATTTTTTCACAGGTCTAAAGTGTGTTGATATGGCCCAGGTTGTAGAGAGATATGATAGTCTGAAATTTCATGGAGACACAATCCAAAATTGTAAAGGAATACTATAGTTTGAAATTTAGTGACTTTTCAGATACCTCATTTTCAATCCAGATGGAGGTTTCCTACAGGTATGGATTGTCTTCCCCATAGAACAGGGTATTGTTTTCCACCACCAAAATGGGATATGCAATAATAAAATCAAATAGCTCTTACAAAAGTGTAAGCACAAAAAATTTCCACTAAGAACCTTTACTCTCTTTCTCTCTCATACTTTTCTAGTTCATTAGATGTGAACTATTTTGCTCCTTGCTCCTTTTTTTTTTCTATGCAATTGCATTGATCATTGGAATGAGTATTCACACTTTATACTTATATGAATTTCCCTCAATGAAGAGACATGTATCTTGAAGAGGGTTGACTTATGTAGGCTCTAGTCAGAAAGGTCATAATGTCATCTACAAGCTAATCTAATAGTTTTTCCAAGAAATGATCTCTATAGTTGGAAATTTTAATTTTCTTTTCATCATATCAATGTTTTCCATAACATCCCTATATTAGGGTTTTTTTTCATGGATAAAGGGCATCATATGGCTATGTTTTCTCCATCATATTGACATGCCTTGGATAAATTTAGTGCTTCTTATATATTATTTATGACATTGTCTTGTTATGGAAACTCTCATGTTATGATTTCATCACATGTGTTCTTCATCATTTAGGGTAAGGGCATACATAATACTCATGATTTCATGAACTTATCATAATCATTTAAGGCTCCATTAATGCATACATTGCTTAGGTAATATTAGGGTTTCATCAATGCATATTAGGATTTTCTTTAATAAGCGATTTTCAATGCATCTAGAGTTTTCATCTTCAACAAGAAATGCTAGGGTTTCATTACCCAAGGTTATCAACTTTAACAATGCAAAGGTTTGCAGCTAGTTTTTTCTCCTAGACAATGCACCTAGGGGTTTGCACCTAGGGTTTTTCACTTAGGGTTTCTTGTAGACTATGCACCTAGGGGTTTATAACTAGGGTATTGAACTTATTGCTAGGGTCTTGAACTTGTAGCTAGGATTTTCAATCATATTGGCATGCCTTGGACAATGTGAGTGTTTCTTATATTTGCTTTATGATATTGTCTTGCTAGGACAAATTTCATGTTAAGGTTTCTCCACATGTGTTGTTAATCCATTAGGGTAAGAGCATATTTAATAGTTAGGATTTCATGCACTTATCATATTCATTTAGGGCTTCATCCATGCATACATTTCTTAAGACATCTTAAGGTTTCATCAATGCATACTAGGGCTTGCTTTAACAAGGGATTTTCAACGCACCTAGGATTTTCATCTTCAACAAGAAATTCTAGGGTTTCATTACTCATGGTTATCATATTTAAAAATTCATGGGTTTTCACCTATGATTTTTCATTTAGTATTTTCTCCTATACAATGCACGTAGGGGTTTGCACCTAGGGTTTTTCACTTAGGGTTTTATCATAGACAATGCACTTAGGGGTTTGGACCTAGGGTTTTTCACTTAGGGTTTTGAACTTGTTGCTAGGGTTTTGAACTTGTAGCTATGGTTTTTCTACCATATTTACATTCCTTGGAAAATGCCAGTGCTTCTTATATATGCTTTATGACATTGTTATGCAAGGGAAAATTTCATGCCCGGGTTTCTCCAAATGTGTAGTTCATCCTTTAGCGTAAGGGCATCTTTAACACTTAGGATTTCATGTACTTATCATATTCATTTAGGGTTTCATTCATACATACATTTCTTAGGTAATCTTAATATTTCATAAATGCATATTAGGGCTTGTTCTAAAAAATGGATTTTCAATGTGCCTAGGGTTTTCATCTTCAACAAGTAATCCAAGTTACTCAGGGTTATGATCTTTAACAATGCAAGGATTTTCACCTAGGATTTTGCACTTACGGTTTTCTCCTAGACAATACACCTAGGGGTTTTCACTTAGGGTTCTGTCGTAGACAATGCACCTAGGGTTTGCACCTAGGGATTTACACTTAGGGTTTTGAACTCGTTGCTAAGGATTTGAACTTGTATCTACGATTTTTACATAATATTGACATGCCTTGGACAATGTTAGTGTTTATTATATATGTTTTATGACATTCTCATACTAGAGAAACTTTCATTATGGGGTTTCTCCACATGTTTTCTTCATCCATTAGGGTAAAGGAATCTTTAATACTTAGGATTTCATGCACTTATCATATTCATTTAGGGCTTCACTCATGCATACATTTCTTAAGTCATCTTAAGGTTTCATTAATGCATATTAAGGCTTTCTTTAACAAGGGATTTTGAATCCACCTAGGGTTTTCATATTCAACAAGCAATGATAGGGTTTCATTACCTAGGGTTATAATCTTTAACAATGTAAGGGTTTTCACCTTTTTCACTTAGGGTTTTCTCCTAGGCAATATACCTAGGGGTTTGCGCCGCGAATTTTTCACTTAGGGTTTTATTGTAGACAATGCACCTAGGGTTTTGAACTTGTTGCTAGGGTTTTGAAATTGTAGCTAGGTTCTTCTATCATTTTGACATGCACTCAAAAATGTTATTATTTCTTATATATGGTTTATGACATTGTTTTGCTAGGGAAAATTTCATGTTAGGGTTTCTCTACATGTGTTCTTCATCCATTAGGTTAAGATCATCTTTAATACTTATGATTTCATTCACTTATCATATTCATTTAGGGATTCATTCATGCATACATTGCTTAGGTCATCTTAGTGTTTCATCAATGCATATTAGGGTTTTATTTAACAAGTGATTTCAATGCACCTAGGTTTTTCATCTTCAACAATAAATGCAAAGGTTTCATTACCCAGGGTTACCATCTTTAACAATGCAAGGGTTTGCACCTACGGGTTTTCACTTAGGGTTTTCGCCTAGGCAATGCATCTAGTGATTTTCACTTAGGGTTTTAAACTTTTTGCTACACGAACTAGCAGATGAATAAGATAAAGCTAGAGGAAAAAAACAACACTTTGGGATAAAGGCCCACTATCACCAAAGGTAGCTTCATGACTAGTTTATGAATTTATACTTTCTTGGAATGAATAAATGGAGTTTCAAGGATGCAATATGCAAAACAAATTCTAGGAAAATTCATTCATTCATTATCCATGACAAACACATGCAAAATTTCCAATAGTTTAAATGATCTGACAAAATTAGTGCACATTAAAAAACATAGACAATATTCCATGCATTAGACATTTATTAGATCGGAATTATAGCATTAAACACCACTTATAAGATAATGAAGAATATATCCATCCATTAAATTTCACAAGATAAGGTCTAACAAAGATAATGATTTTTTCCAAATGTCAAAATGCATTAGATTCATCCAAATCACTCCACAAAGTTGTAGGCTGAAAATATTTAATAAGGCTAGCTGAAAATCAAAAGTATCATGATCAAAAGTGAGAGAGAGTCTTTCTTATTTATACAATTCTAATGAGCTTGAATTCTTAAATAGGAAGCCCCTAACATAACAAAATATGTCAGATAGCCTTGCTTACAATCAAACCAAGATAGCTTAAAGTTCAATCATTATTTATTTTTTCCTTTAGATATGGTGACACACAAAATGAAATTGTGATATCTTGCATTTCTCCAATTACTAAATCCAACTTCATTTAAGAGAGAGAATTGTATAAATAACCAAACAAACCATTCAATTACTATTAATTTCTCCATTATCAAAATCTTTAGACGTGAGATCAATAAATAAGGCCAAAAAATAATGATAACTATTTGTATGTAATATTTAGCAATGGAACACTTTCAAAATATTATGCAATATCTAATTGTTAAGTCATATGAGAACTGTAGTGGAACAGGGCATTTAGGAACATATGGTTTACTCCTGTTGGTCTTATATAATATTATATATGAAACATTGGTTTCCATGCCCAATCAAGTGAATTGAATTAAAGCATGTTCTAACAAAAATCAGAATAACAACAACTAAGCCTGCAAAACAGTGAAGATAATATGAAAAACCTGCAAAGCAATGAAGATAATCTGATAATATTGAAAAATTATAATATACACAAAAGGATAACTAATAAATTGTAACCAATAATATTATCCAATTATGCTTGTAAGACCTTTTGAACTTTTTAAAGAACATAATTTAAGGAGTGAGTGTAATCAACCCTAAATTCTTCAACATGGTGCATGGACCCACAAACTTGCACATCAATAAACTTTAAGTTTTCGCTTATTATGATGGAAAATCAGTTGCATGGTTGTTGCAATTCCTAATTCCTATCACTCTCCCATGCCAAGGATTGTCATTATAGCAATTAGTGACTCTGTATAAGGGGAATCTCCTATGAGCACAACAGTTGATGCCAAATGACATATGCTTTAAGTGACGACACATGGTTAAATTATTAACTGGCATGATACCGACATTTGTTAGCATCTCATCTTCCATTTATTTCCTTTCTCCCCCATTCAAATTTCTCCACTTTCCAAACGTAACCATAGCCACTCTGAACTTTAATTAAATATGTGAGGTGCAAGAATTTATAGAGAACCCGCCGAAGGATTAATATAGGAATATCAACACTTTAGAGAATTATTTGAACATGGCGGCTGAATGGAGTATATTCAAAGATTGTTGGGGTATAATGATGGCATCGATTTAGAAATTGTCATGCATTTCAGGGAAGGCAGATTTGAGGTAGCAAGGATAGTGGTGCATGTGATAAAAGAAGAAATTGTAAAAGAAACAGGGTTACCCCAAACTAGATAACATTTGTATTCCCCCCGAGAACCCTAACTTGATATTTTGTGGCAATTCCTTGAGGAACATGAACGGCTAGAGAAGAAAGGCATAGGATTTGATCAAAATTAATTACTAGAACCCTAGGATGATTTTGCATTCTAAGTCTAGAGATTTTTTATGTGTGAAGGGAGGTATATAATTGTCTATCTACAACACATCTAGTTGTTAGACTACTTTCATCATGGCAGGTTGGTTAACATGCCCCATTTTCTTGCAAAAATTCTGGAGCATATGGCCCAATTGGTACATAAATATAAGAATCCATTGGAAACCTTGTCCCACCATGGCCTCATTAAACATTTGGTGGTTAGTGAGTTGTAAAAGGAAGGGAGAAGTTGGGATGACATAGTTGGAAGGCCATTGAATGCAAATGCTACTACCCCGCAAGAGGATGTGCTAACAACTGCAACTTTGCCCCATAATATGATAGCTGCAACAATTCCCATAGAACCTTTCCATATGGAAAATGAGCCACCCATTTTTTGAATTACGAGGGTTCCTAAGGATTATCCTACTAATTCCCCATAAAAATAAGGCAAATAAAATGATGGTGATGTAGAAATATTGGGGAGTAAACCTACCATCAAAAGACTGAAATGATATATGAAGCCCCCGACAATGATGCTAATAGAAAAGAAGAAGAATACAAAGTGAGGCCATGTTAATGCACTTCCTTAAACCATCCTTATTGTTATAAAAGAAACAATAGATGAGGTTTCCGCTGATGATACACAAGAGAATCTATAGGATGTATTGATGGAACAAGGATTCATGGAGTAAGGGTTCATGGAACAAGGATTCATGGAACACTGATTTAGTCACCTTACTGAAAAAAGGAACCAGTTGAGGTGGTTTCCCCTACTGATACACAAGAAGCACCAGAGGAAATGAAGGAAATCCATGATGCGCCTGTGTCAGATGTAGGGATGGAAACATAAATCAATGTATAACAAGTAAACCCAATGTACAAAGGAGAGGGCCTCTCCTCAATTTTACTGTTATATGGGAATGGTATGGAGGACCAAGAAGCGTAGCAGAAATAGAAAGAATACGTGTTAAAATAGTAAGTACCCCTTCATATATTCCTTTATATATTTTACTGTTAAGGAAGCATAGGGCTCACGAGATGAAAAATAGACAACTTCAAAACGTAGTTAAAACCCTAACAAATGAGATACTAGAAAAATAAGAATTTGAAAAATTAAATTGCTTAGCCCAAGTTGTAGAATCCCTAACCATGGGTGTCATAGATATACCTTCTCCTAGGGTACAAGAAACTATACCCCTTGGCAAGAAACATACCCACGACGTTGTTGTGCGAACAAAGGATGAGGAACCAAACATAGCCCAAAGTTATACTTATACAATAGGAAGGATGGTAGAGAAAAATGTTATTCATTTGGACATACTAGATCCTTTGATAGAGGACTTAAAGGATAAATTGGCCCAGTTGATAGCCTCATATGAGGGAGAAGGAAAGAAACTGACCAAAGACATTGATGTGAAAACCGAGGATTAGGAACAAAAACAAAAGATGGTAGAGGAAAGGTTTCTTCAGGTGGAGATACTAGACACTTTGATGAAAGAAACAAAGGATAAAATAGCCCTGTGGATACCCTTGTATGAGGAAAAATTAATACCTTTTCAAAAGCACGAAAAGATAATTTGTGATGTTTGTAACACCCTCCTCCCACATTTACCCAAGTTAACCAATCTGCTAGGGTAAACATGTGACAATAGGAAACTATGATGTGATTCAACTCCCCATGTATAGTTAAGGAGGTGGAACCGACAAAACAAAACTAATTTGACCTTCCACACATGCTACAAAACCTTCAGGATCCAACCAACCCTTCTAGGTGACCAACCCCTGAGAAAAATTGCCTTTTCACTGCACTAGAGCCTCACTCACTCCCATGAAAATGAATGCATGCAACTGGCACCCTCCAATCACTTCCAAAATAATAAATCCATGTGAATGTGGCCTTTCTCAAGTAGTTTTGTGCCAACAACCACAAATTTTGTGCCACGTTTTTAGGGCTAGGACTCAGCCGAAAGCCAAGAACTTCATGAAACTTCCAGAAAAGGTAAATAACACTAAAACAAGATTACTAATGCAAACATTTGATCAATGACTTAATTAGACCCCTACAAGCCATGATAGGAATTTTGTCAAACATGTCACAAATATGTAATCTATAGGTCATAAAAACATATATGAGCATAGGGGTCTCATACTTATCTGAGATTCATCAAGAGGCATTGCTTCTCTATCACAATAGTTGCATTATCATTTAATAGGTCATGTATTCATTGTTCATTCATTTTTTAATCAAAACATGATGAGATCCATACATCAAGATTGTCATAAAACATCCTCTTAACCATCATATATTCAAAAGAAATAACAAAGATATAATAGCCATAAAGACCATATATGATCAAGTATATTTACTTGTAAAATACACGAGGAAAGGAGTTCTTATTAACGTATTCAAAATGAAACTAGGTCTAGGATTTCCATGTACCACTCGACCATAGATTGGATGAAGCAAATCTTTCTTTCATCCAATCACCCGAGTGCCATATTCTGATAATTAATGTGGGATCTGATGGAACAAATCTAGCAAAACCAAACTATGGCTTCCAAAGGCCAAACCTCCTCAACCCTCAACTAGTGATTCCACCTCTCAGTTTAACATCACTAACAATCACCAAATTGGCCTCTACCCAAGTTTTCCGTTGCTTTAGAGCATTTGTTCCAACTAGGTCTTCCAGGATTAGTAACTCAACCCACTACTGTTGTTGGGCTTCCAGAGTGTTTTTCCACTAGGGCTTCGAGGAAGAGTAACTCAACCCACCCATGGCTTCTACGGTTTGTTTCCATTGAAGGCTTCCAAGACTAGTAACTTAATCCAAGTTGTTACAGGGCTTCTAGATTGTTTGTCCAACTAAGGCTTTTAGGAACTAGTAAAAACGCATATTCATAAGGAACATGAGAACCAGCTATTGTAGATCCATTTGGGAACATCACTCCCATCATTCATATAAGTAAATTAGGGCTCATCAAACTGTAATTTAGTTGCTACATGTCCTAGACAAGTCACCATTTTGAATGCCTCCTTCCCTAAGAGTTTCTTGGTCTGAAGCCCTCCAAAATGGCCTCCTTGAGGGACCATCACAGCCTTGGACAGGGGTAACTGTGCTTCAGTGCATGCAGGCCCATGTTAGGGTGCTCTACAGAGCACCTAGACCCAGTTTGACCTACATTGGGTGAGATTGAGTGAAATTCACATAGGGTTCTAGGAATATTCTTATTCTCTAGAGTCATCTAGAAGATTCCCACACTTATCACCTCCTATGAGTTTGAAAATGGATGAGGAATGAGTTAAGTAACCTCCTATCCTCTCATCCCTTCCTTGATGGAAACTAGCTCTAAGTTTGGAAGGCCATTCAATACCCTCATTTATGAACAAACTTCCTCCATTTTCCTATAATTTGAGCACTCATCTAAGTGATCAGGGGCTAGACATTGAGAATTTGTAAGGAGATATTATTGGTGTGAGGATTGAGATTATAAGAAAGTGTTGTTATGCTGCCGAAGTGCTATGCTATTAATGTGATGTTGGTTGGAACCCAAGCTGGAAGAGTGACAATGGTTCAGACTTCATGGTTGTAATTCTTCCTTCTACTTAATAAAGTTGTTTACACCTTTTTCCATATGCTTATATTGATATATGATGTTTATATGTGTGAATTTATTTGATTCCATTTACTTGTATTTGATAGATCTCTTACTTTGATTGGTTCTCTATCTTCTGTTTATGCTTGCAGGTACTTTTTTAGTGATTTAAGTTTGAGAAGGAGCGATAGGAGCCATATCAAGGAGACAAAAGGAAAAAGAAATAACAAGTAGGTCCTTTAATTCCTTTGTCTTATTTACCATTTATAGAAAAAGGATAAGCGCTTTAAATCGGTTTTTCTAGGTATAGCTATCTACCTAGGGAATTAGTATTTATCTGTAGATACCAAATTCCTGATAACACCAACTAGAAAACAAAAGGAAAGACACCCACAACACCATGGCTATCCAGGAAATGGAAAGGCTAGGAAAACCCACCATTAATCTAGGCAATCATCCATGCCAATGACAGATCATAACCAATCAGCCACATGCTTGTGCCACACATTCCAAATCTAGCAAGGAAATGATATATGAAACTCAATACCTGCAAGTAAAACCCATTGTAGCTACTGATCCCGATTTCCTACTGTGATTTCTTGCTCTTCATTTTCCTTCTTGCTCCAAATCCCAACTATGACAAACCCCTCCAAAAGTGCACCAAGAAAACTCTAAGTGTCCAAGAGTATGAGAGAGAGAGTATAAAAACGAGAGATCCAAAATTGAATTGACAAAAAGCTACAAACTAATCCTCAAAATCATTTTTATTAATGAGGCCTCTATTTTCTTTAATTTTCCATTATTTTCTTTCATTTCTCTCCTCACATCAAACCTGTGACCTTTCACCCTCCTTTTCTCCTAATTTCCATTATTTTCATAAATAAAATTCCAATTAATTTCGCTTTTCCTTTCCAAATCATTTTCCATTGCCTTTGCCAATTTACATAGCCATTAATTAATCAAAAGTGATACACATCACTATGTTTTTTCCCAACATTCAGCGTGGAATATGTGTCCCATGACCATGGTTATTATTTTTTCTTTATTAAGTTTACTACATGGATTTTCAACTAGGGTTGTTACAATGTTTTCGAGAGATGGAAATATTATGCAAAGAAATTTAATGGACAAAATAAAAAGACAATGGTTGAGCTGCAAAAGAAGGTGACTAGGATGGAGAATGAGAAGATACAACTCAGACAGTTAATGGATGTTGTACTTAGTTGCAGGGCTCCCTCAACCAATTACAACATGTACTTGATGGAAATATTTTTGATGTTTAGAAAGAATGCTAGCAACACCAATAATACTTTGCAAATGGATACCCATATTGTTTCATAGAACCATATAGGGCTTATACGAATCAAGAAAAAGACTTTCTTTGTGAACTATGCCAACACAATTTTCAATTGTTTTTTAACCCGAGATGGAATCCAAACACTTGTGTATGGAATGTCCAAGTGAGAGTATCTTATTTGAGAAATCAGCGCAGTTGGTTGGAAGCTATTGAAATTAACAAAAATAACATCAACATGTAATGTTCCCTCCTACATTTACCCACTTTTACAAGCTCTCCAAGGTAAAGATGAGATGAGTGTCACTTATGTGATATGACTTGACCTCCAAGTTTCATTTATGGAAGTGGATCTTACAAACTGAAAACAAACTGACATACCTCAGAGACTACAAATTACTCAAGAGCCTAACAACCACCCCAAGAGATCAATCCCTAAGATGGAACTATTTTTCACTAGGTTTATTGCCCAACCCCACCCTTACACATTTTTCATGCGGTTATGAGGCTTCAACCACACCCGTAAGCCTTACCTCATACATTTATGACCGAAATTTCCCAGTTCTATGCATGTTGTCGCAATATCTATGCCACTTTTTCAGGTTAGACTCTAGACCATTGCCCAAAACTACTAGTAACTTTCCAAAATCATGAAAATGATAATAACAATGCTAACAAATCAAATATTGAGTAATATATTGAGAAATATATGCCTAATGCAAGATAGACATTTCATGAAACACATGGTAAACATAGAAGCTATAAGGCATGAATGCATGTATGATCATAAACTTTTGAACTCCATTTGAAAATCACCAAGAAAGCTCTATTCCCTCTCAAGCTAGCTACAGCACCACTTGTTATCCCATGCATTTATTAACCATTCAATAACTTGTCCAAAGATGAGAGAGATCCATAGCTAGAGAACATCATAGAACCATGCATATAACCAGAATAGGACCTATAGCAAATCAACCATAAGATCGCCATAATAACTAGTACAAGTGTTCATAGATGACAATATAAAAATAACTTATATTAACATATGAAAATTCCAACCAAGTCAAGGAATTCCATGTACCACCCAACCATAGATTGAGTTGAACCAAATCTCTCTTTTAGCCAATCACCCCCATGCCATATTCTAAGCATGAATGTGGGATCATATGGGTTAATGAAAAATAGAACCAACCATGGCTTCTACAGGCCAAACCACATACCCCTTCAAGCACAATGAGTTCACCTATACGGTCCAAAAATCACTAACATCAGCTAGATTGGTGTTCATGCTAACTGTCTAGGGCTCTAGGAACTAATAGCCCAACCCAACACCTCCAATGAACACAAGTTGTTTCAGGGCTCCAAAGACTAGTAACTCGACCCAAATCCTCCAGGGAACCCCAGATATTTCAAGGCTCCAGAGAATTTGTTCCAACCCATACCCATATGAAACTAGAGAACCAATCAGAAAACCAATTAGGGAACCCACTACACAATGGTTATGTAGGAAATGACAAGGCAAGGTTGAAACCATTGTCAATCTAGGAAAATCTCCATATCAATGACAACACATAACCAAGGAACCAAATGCATATACCATGCATCCAAAAATTATCAAGGAGATCACACATGCAACTCGTTACCTGCAATGTAATTTGACTATATCTTTTGATGACACTGTCTCCTTATGCTTCCTTGATTTCCTTTGCTTTGTTTCTCGAAATCCAAGTGATTTCAAGAGTTCTCAAAGAATTCTCTAAGTTTGCAAGAGTGTATGAGAAATAGAATGAAAGGAGAGAGCCAAAACTGAACTAACAAAAGATATGAACTGACCAAAGTTGTGAACTGATTATTTGATGAATTTTTATTATTGATGTCTCATTTTCTTCATTTTCCCTCTAATTTCCCTTACATGCAAAGTTTTGTCTCTTCACCTTATTTTTTTCCTATTTTTCTTTATTTTCATAATTAAATGCCAATTACTGCCTCTTGCCTTTGCCAATGTCTTTTAAAATTTCCATAGCCATTAATAATCCACAAGTGATGCCCACTATAATGTTTTCCCACCATTCAACTCGGAATACGTGTCCCATGACCTTGGTCTTATTTTATTTACATGGAAAATTAGCCATGGGTTGTTACAAACCCCTCCCCCTTGGGGCAACATTATCCTCAATGTTTAATGACAATTATAACTAGAAAAACATGTTTCCCATGGAGCTTTATAACACAACTCGGTGCAACATTCACATCATATCAAACTGCTAAAAACGATGACCACCATATTGCTTATTGGAGCTTTATACCACATCTCGATGCAGTGTTTACAACATACTACTTATTGGATCTTTATAACACAACTCATTGGAGTATTTACGTTACACATATGCATATATAAATATAAACCAAACACAACTAGCAAATAAGGAAGGATACAACTCCCACATCTAATCAACCATCTCCCATGTAGCTTCATTGAGCCCAAAGTGCTTCCACTGCACTTTAACATGTTCTATTGCTTGGTTTTAAAGCATGAGTTGTTTCCTCTACAAAATTTATTGAGGTTATGCATGGAATTATCACTCTATTTCTACCTACAATAATAACGATCAATCACATGATCAACATCCTAGACATATCTCTTAAGAAATGAAACATGGAAAACATCATCGATTTTCACTGTCAGTAGCATTGCAAGTCAGTAAGCCACTAGTCCAATCCTCTCAAGGATCTCAAAAGGCCTAATATATTGAGGTGACAACTTGGCATATGACCCAATTCTCAAGGAGTTCCTCTTGGGATTGATGTGAAAGTACACATGTTCCCCAAATTAAAACTCCTTGAATGCTCTATGCTTATTTTCATAACTCTTATTCATGTCTTGTGTTGTCTTCAAATTACTTTTGACAACATGCATCTCCTGTTCCATCTTAGCCAACATATCTAGTCCAATAAACACCTTGTTCACTAGATCACTCTAGCTAATAGGATTATTACAACTCCTCCTATAAAGAGCTTCACATGGAATCATCCTTAAATATTCCTGAAAGCCATTATTATATTCAAACTCCACTAGTGGAAGATACTCCTCCAACTTCCTCTGCTAATGCATGACATACTACCTCAACATATCCTCAAGAATATTGTTAACCCTCTTTGTCTTTCCATCTGTCTGCAGATGATAAGTTGTACTAAAATCTAACTCTATCCCTAATCTTGCAAATAAGTCCCTCCAAAACTTGGAAATGAACTTGGAATCTCTATTTGATATGATAGTTTTGGGAACACCATGCAACCTCACTATCTCCATGATGAAAAATCTAAGCTACCTAACTAGATGAATTAGTAGACTTCACAGTAGTGAAGTGAGCTACCTTGGTCAACCTTTCGACCATAACCATGATGCAATCATGTTGCTTCGATGTCCTTGGTAAAACTGTCGTGAAGTCCATAGAAATGACCTCTGATTTCCATTCTTGAGGTTGCAACAAACTAGTTGGATTCTTACACTATGCTTTCACCTACTTACATCCAAACATCTCACAACAAATTCAACCGCTTCTTTCTTCAAATTTAGCCAATGATATACCTTATTAACAAATTTCAAAGTCTTTTGATATCTTGGGTATCCTAAATATGAATTGGCATGAAACTACCTCAAGCTAAGCTTCATGAGCTCACTACTATCTAGAACTTAATCCTATTTGTGAATCTGACCAAGCAATTTGTCGTTAGGTGATACTCCTCATCCCTATCACCTTCACTCTTTTCTTGCAACCTACGGTCCTGTTTTTTGTACTTTTCATCATGCTCCCTAAATCCAAGATCCACTCCTACAAATCTATCCCATAAGAGCTCACAAATTAAATATGAGTTGCCTACAATCGCCTACGAAGATCATTCGCAACCCTGCTTTCCTTGCCCTTGATGTATCTGATATCAAAATCAAACTCCCTAAGGGTATCCAACCATCTAGCTTGTCTGGCTTCCAAATTGAGTTGGTCAAGTAGATACCTCCTTCCTCCATGATCACTCATCAAGATGAACCTCCTTCCAATAAGATAATGTCTTCACATATTCAATGTGTGAATGCTAGCTACCAAATCAAGATCATGAGTCACATAGTTCCACTCATTCTCATTCAACTTCCATGACTCATAGAAAACCACCTTTCATTCTAGCATCAAGACTCCACCAAGTCCTTCCTTGAAAAAAATTGTACATACCACGAAATCCTTATCAAGATCTGCAATCTTCAAAACCAGAGAAGTTGTGAGTAAATGCTTCAACTACTCAAAACTAGTTGCACACTCCTCAATCCTTTCAAAACTTTTTCCTTTCCTCTGCAAAGATATAATAGGATAACCAATCCATGAGTAGTTTATAATGAACTTCCTATAATAACCTATTATTCCCATGAATGATTTGACCTCATCCACATTCCTAGGAGTTTTCACTCCATGATAGCCTTAATCTTTCCTAGGTCCACTGCATTCCATTTAGGCCCTCAAAACGGCTCTGGAAGTTCAAGACCCGAAAAACTGCTAAAAATAGTAAGTTGTGCTACAATTAAGGAAACTGAAAATGCTGAGAAAGACAATGGTGGGGGTCCAAGTGGACTTGGCAGATGGCCACCAATATCCACATGGATCACATCAATAGACACTATCACAAACTTGTCCAGGTAAGGATGAAACACAATGTTCATCAAACATATGAAACTGGCTACAGCATTAGTAAGAACAAATGTAACCAACGTAAACTCATAATATCCATACATCGTATAAAATTAAATATTCTGGATTTCTTCTTATTGATGTGCATGTGATGATATCCTGATCTCAAATCAATCTTTGAGAGCACCATTTATCCCTTCAACTAATCAAATATATCATCAATTCATGGCAAAGGATAATTATTCTTCATGTTCATCTTGTTCAACTACTTGTAATCAATGAAAAATCTGAGAGTATCATCCTTCTTCTTTACAAATAATAATGGTGCACCCTAAGGCGATACACTTCGCCCTATGTATCCCTTATAAATAATTTTCTTAAGCTACAACTTCAATTCCACGAACTATGGAATGTTAATCCTATAAGGTGCCTTAGATGTTGGGGTTTCTCCCAACATTAACTCAAAATAAAAGTCGACCTCTCTATGAGGAAGAAACTCTAGAATATTTGTAGGAAACATATCCTAAAACTACTACAAAATATGATACCTCTTTAATACTTCATCATCCTCAACATCCTTCCGTTTTTCACTGGAAATATGCACTGCAAATAATACACGTCCTTTTTGAAATCTGTGCTTTTCTTCAGTAGTTGTAAACATTCTCACTTATGTAGGATTCTTCTTTACCTTCAATATTCTCCTTCCCCCATCATCATTTAGGCACTCAATAGCCTTATCATAGCAGTCTACCTTGGTCCTCTAAATGAACAACCAGTAAAACTGCAATAGCATGATATATGATCCCAAAGGAAGCACATTTAAATGTGCTAATGTAGGCATACCATTCAGCTCAAATGCACAAGATCTCACCCAATGATGAATGATTCTCTTGGTACTTGGATTCAACTACACCAACCAAGATTATGCATGCACCTCTTTATTCAAGCAACACTTATCCACCAGTTCAGGACTGATATAACTATAATTAGAACAAGGATCGATAAAAATGGAAACAAATTGATCATAAATCTTATCTTCAACCTCAGTAATGGATGCATGATGATTTTCCTACCTATTATCCACTGCTACATAAATTTGATGAATACTTTGCCCAACATCATTGAATGTTTGCACTTCTTGAGCACTATAAATCTAAGGCCTACCACCCTGGTGTGATGCATGCTCACTCCTATGATCTTCTCCACCACAAGTCCAACACCTAAAAGTATTTCTATCATTTTCCTTATTCTACTCCTCAGGCTGAGACCCATGCCCTCTCTCAACTACATTGAAATGCTTATAAGGTGTTGAATTCTCCTTGTCACATGCATCCTGAGGTCTTCCTCACTTTTTATCCTACTTTCCTTTAGTGTTCTCACTTCCTTTCCAATCCTTCTAAGGCTCATAATTGTGCTTTGATTGATCATAACAATGCTTCATATTCCTGATGACTTCCTCCAATGACCGAGGCTCATCATACTTAATTTGATATTTAAATGCTAATGGCAGTCCATTGATGAACCTTTGGACCTTTGCCTTCTCATACTTGAGATAGGGCACATACCTAAACAACTCTAAAATCTTAGTTGTGTATATTCATCTGTCATGGAACCTATCTTCAATTCATAGAACTCATTGGCCTTCCCATCATAATATCTCTGAGAAAAGTAATTCTTCCTAAAGAGTCTTTTAAACTCATGCCAACTTAGCTCCTTTATCCTGATTCCTCTGACACACTTCACATCTTCCCACCAGATATCTAATTTCCCTTTGAGACTGAAGATAGTTATCTTAGCTTTCATTTTCTTTGAATAATCATGCAATCTAAAGAAATTCTTCACCCCAAGAAACCATGCTTATGCATCCTCTGATTTTTTCATCTCTCTAACAAAAATAGGAGCCTTGGATTTTCTGAACTTCTTTGGAAAATACTACTTCTCACTCCTATAGGGATGATGTTAGTGGTGACGATGATGTCACTCAGAAACAAAGCGGAAACAAAATCCATGAGTGCTAGGCTTCCTTTCAGGTGTATCCAAAGAGATACCACCTCTAATTGTATCATCTTTGTCCAACATGTATCATGATTGATACCTACTACCATATGCCCCATTAGTATTTTCCTCCTATCCAGGACTTATCACCATCTATACCTATCTCTGCAAATCTGAAAGACTCTAAAGGATGACTGCATTATCCTCTACTTATTTTTCCTTAGCTCTGGCAATAATTTGCTGCACCTCAATCAACTTGTTATGATTTTCCTCACAACTTCTGATCTTTGCCTTCAAAATGATTAATGTATCTGCTATATCAGGAGAGTACTCTTGTCCTTGATGCCCAAATGACCTTTCCCATTCCATAGAATTGACATCAGGCCTATAAGAGAATTGACATCAGGCCTATAAGAGGAGTCATGTGAATTATAGTCCACCATTATGCTCTTCTTCTAAAATATTCTCTCCTGCAAACCTGTCATGTTAGATCAACCAAAGATAGAGACATAATCAAATCATACCTCAGTGTATCTTACAAGTCAATTCTGATTAGCAAGATATATATATATATAT